>MU225900.1:2598753-2652536 GCA_018584345.1 Thuja plicata | reverse complement strand
TTCTAATAATATCACCAAAACCTCACTATGGTATAACCATATAATACATCATCAAACATTACTCATCCTCCTTGTAGGAGTTACTAGAATCATCACAACAACTATAATTTAATCCAAGATAACTTAAGACTTAACACATAACTAATTTGGCATTAACATCTCAACTTCTTGAATCTAATCCTATCGACAAAAGTACTCAATGGACCCTTAATAGTCTAGTTGGATCTATGATCTGCGGGGTAACATACTGCATCCAAGATTCACTTACATAATTAACAACCTTGTGATATATCACCTCTGTCATTGTGACACTAAAATAGGTACTGATATGAAGGTACAATAGATAGTTTTATCCCGAGGTACAAATCTGTTAGAGATTTACCAATCATCCAGATACTACAACACCCCTTAATCCTCTGACATCGAAGTGTCAAGGAAAAGGTGGGAATGGGGTGGGCCTTATAGTACATTAAAAAAATGGTGGGCCCTATTGACCCAAATTGTTCAGAGGCTGCATTACAAGCCATACTTGATAAAAAGGCTACACTAGATTTGTCGATAGGTTTGACTCCCTCTTTCATCTAGGCAAGCGCCGATTGGAAAAATGACTTCAAATAATTCAGAGAGAAGGCGATTCCATTGGTATTTAGGCTATACTAGACCATATTGGTTGAAGTTAATTCACTCATTGAACTAGTGGAAGATGATGGGTGTATAGATTTAGAGGTGATTAAGTGGCAAGCGGACCCTCCAGGATTTGGAGATAATCCAAAAGCAACGCTTCCAAATTTTGGTAAAATTTTATGAAGGTGAAGAATTTGACAAGTTTAAGGCATGGACTGAACAAATGACCAAAATAATTAAGGTCTACAAGAAATGCCAAGCCCTTATAGATGACAAGTGAGAGGAGGTAATACAATGGGTCAAATATATAGATACTTTCTTCACAGGGGTCAGCCTTAACGTCTATCGGGATGAAAACCAACAGGCTCTATGTCCTTCCAAAGAGGTGGTCCAATAGTTCAAAGATGTTTTGGCTAGAGTTAATACCAAGGAGGGCCTGCAACAACTATTTTACCTAAAAGAGGAAATACAAAGAATGTCACAGCATGAAGAAGAGATCACGTTCTTCACTTCTGAATTAACTACCTTCAGAAAGAAGCAAGAATGAAGGGTCACCAAGATAAGAAGGAAAGAGATCAGTTTTGAAGAAGTTTAGGAGATAGTACAAAGGCTCCAAGAAGCTCACCTAGAGGTCTTTCTTGGATAAACCTCTAAGTTCCAATTACCAGGTGGGCAAAGCAAGATTTTCAGACTTGGCTAAATTTCTGCTAAGGTAGAGTTTTTCGGCCTTTCAGCCTCTGACATTTTGGCCTTTCAACCTAGAAAGCAAGGAGTGTTTTTTTGGCCTTTTCGATCTTTGAAGATTTTGGCCTTTTGGCCTCTTCAAGTTTTGTCAGCCTTTCAGCCCATGACAAGTCCAAAATTTTGGGACCTCCGAGTTTGAAGATTTCAATAAGCACCTAGGAAATTTTAAAGGCATTAAAGTTTTGGGGTAGAGATCAGGGTCTGAAAAATTCGGGGTTTCCAGTGAGGTCACTTTTCAAACACTAGCTATACTCCAGATTAGATTAATGGACAAATTGAGTTTTTTTTTGAAAGACTAAAGGTTTCCTATCAGTTCCCACCACTAGAGATAGTTCCAGATGAAGAATCCAAGAAGGACCACCAGAATCAAGAAGAAGACTCCCAGTTCACAGCAAGAACTCACCTTCTTTATCTCTCTCTTCTTTGGTGGATTTTTCCCTCTTTGCATGAGCAAATGGATTGTAAATGGATTTAAGAATCCATGCAAGTTACATAGTATCAGTTAGCAGTAGTTTCCCTTCAGCAAAGTTCTAGTTTTAGCTTTTTCTTTAGTTTAGACTCTCTAATACCCTAACTCCAAAAATCAGAGTTGTAGATCAAAACTCTATATATTGTAATCAAAAAGCAATGTAAAGGGTCAAATTCTTAATACAATAAAGATCTACATTGGGTGCTTCATTTATGGTGTGTGAATTACTACTATCTATGTGAATTTATTGAATGTATGCTTACATTATTCCTTATTTTTTAGAGAGCTCTTTATATTGTTGTGTTTCAAATTCATGCTACCTTTAGTTGGAGTTTGATGTTGTTTATCTATCTTGCTGTGACGAATGTGTGGAGGATGCTATCTTTGGGCTTAATGATAAATCTGTCTCGTGGGTGCGCATGTCTTGGTGACTTCATGCTTTGATAGATTTTGAATATCTTGTATGAGTAAAACATATCTTTTCTCCAAATGCTTGCATCTGTGGAGTAGTGAATTGTGACTGGGTCTGATTCATGCTTCGTGGGTTGTTCTAAATATCTCCAACATTCAATTCATAAGGAAGAGTTTACAATGGTTTATGTCCTTAGGATTTCATTTTTCTTTACAATTCATTGCATTTCTTGTTATCCTCATCTCTTTAAATTCTGTCTTAAAATTTTAAAAATTGTCATCTTAAAAATACCCAAGTTGCATGTTATTTTCCATACCCATACTTGTTAAAATGGAAAATACCTAAAAAAAGAGAACTAACAATATTTTGCAGTTTGTTGTCTTGAACGTACTAGCAAAGGCCTCCTTGTGAACAATTGCATTTATCTTCAACTAAGTAACCAAGCAGGTTGTGACCTGACCCCAGGGAACCTTGGGAATAACTCAGTTATTCTTTCAACAGAGGAAATTGAATCTCAAGATCCTAGCAAGTTGGCTTGTGTCAAAACAATGCTCAAAAAAAGTGGCGCTAGAAGGGTGGCCTCAAGACCCAAAAGCTAGAAACTATTGGATCTTTCTCTCTAGAGAGATTTGAGCATGTGCTTAGATCATCTCCAAAAAGAGGTGAGTTTCTCAAACTCACCACCGAAGGGCTCACAACGAAAAGGGTAAAGAAAAAGGTGAATCTTCTCATCATCTTTCCATACCTCAGGATCCTCTTGGACAACAATCACACATCGTTGCCCCAACTATTACCGCAACCATCAATAAAAATTAGAACTTGCCAAATCAACATTTGTAGCAACCTCATCTAATGGCCTTTTTTGCTAATGCAACAAGCTCACCTTTGAACTTTGCTGGGCAGCTCCATGAGTTACCCAAAAATCTAGAGAATTTTTGTACATGATTCATATATGGAAAATCTAGGACAGCGGAAGAACACATCCGCGCCTTCAAGGAAATTTGCAACCATAAAGAAATTGCCCACCAAGATGTCGTCTGTCTTCTATTCCCATACACTTTGGGAGAGTTTGCGTACAACTGGTACCTAAATTTTCCACGAGGGTCTATCTTAGTATGGAATGACTTCAAAACCAAATTCCTCAATTATTTCAAATTGTATTTCAATCCTGTGGTGACACATCACCAGTTCATAACCATGAGGAAAGATCCTAAGGAGCTCGTTTCTATGTTTAATCATCATTTTCACAAAATGCATCAAAAGTTGGAAGCTCCTTACACTATACCAGATGAGGCTATCATACAAGTTTACTTAAAGGCCTTAGATCCATTTACTTTGATCTTTCTAAGAAGGCTTCCCCCGACAGATAGAGACATAATTGAAAAGGTGTACAATGAGGCCATCACTTTCACTCAGCAAATGGACCCACAAGAAGGAAGCTATGCGGCTGCACCCATCATGAGCAATCTTTCTATCCCACACCCATTTGCAGAAAATAATCAATCCTTGGCCAGTCACCTACCTATGCTAACTCCCATACCGCAACCATGCACAACCGTGCCTCCCTCTATTACTTATCTAGGCTACAAAACTCATAAGACAACATTCGTAGAATAGAGGGTTGTACCCAAAAATGAGCCTGATGCTCTCATGACTTTTGAGTTAGATGCTGTAAAGAAGACTTTATCATAGCTCACTAGCGAAGTTACCAGAATGAAGCTAAACCCACCCAAAAACCAAGGTGGATACCAATGAGCGTCTATTGGTCCAAATACATACCCTCAAAATTTGAATAGGGGTTTTAATGCCTACAACAACAACATCCCACATGAGATACCATTTGGGAAGAAAAGGCCAAATTGGCCATGGAACACTAGACCAAATAATGGCAACATCCTAGCAGACAATGCCAATACTTATGAGGCTTCAGAGGCTAATTTTGTCAGGGCTTCAATTAAGCATCAAGACAATAATGGATATGTGAACAACTCCCAAGACCACTACACCTATAATCCAGAGGGGCCCTCGATGCAATTCAATGCTATGGTGTTCGATTCCTATGAGTCTGGAAAGGAGGGAGGCTTAGAAGCTTATACACGAGAATATGAATTCATGTTCCCTTTTCAGATAGAAAGTGAACCTGAATACTCTGAGGTTCATGCCTTCCAGAATGATCAGTGAAAATCATATAACCTTCGAAGTAGAAAGGAACCCCTCACCGATGGCATACCTCTAGGAAAGCAACCGACTCCACCAAATCCTCGGGCTAGTAACAATCCCATACCTCCAAAGGGACCAAATACTCCCATACCTCCTATGATAAGTACACATGCTGTCTACTGAGGAATGACCTAGTCAAATGACAAGTACAGTGTAGTAGATGAACTCAAGAAAATTAAGGTGAACATCTCTATGTTTGAACTGTTGTAGGGCTGCCCATCTCAAAAGGAAGCCCTTTTAAGATCCTTGGATCATTCAAAACCTGGCCCGTTGACCAACAACACCAAGGTGCCCATGTCTAATTTTAACACATCTAAGACATTCCTAGCAGTATTCATAGATAGGATAGAGGTCCCACCATTCTTACTTATCCTGCAGATGTTCAGAAAGAACCTACATAATTGCCTAATGGATTTAGGAGTCTCATGCAATGTTATGCCCCTATCAATTTTCCAAAAGTTAGGGATGGTGCCCCAAGTAATGAACCAGGTGGTCATACAATTAGACAAAACTAAGGTCAAAGTAATTGGTGTGCTCAAAGACACACATTCAACTAGTTGCAGATCCCCAGATACAAGAACGCATTGATATACACATAGTAGACATCCCCAAGACTTATGGGATGTTGCTAAGCTGAGAATGGACTAAATTCTTAAGAGGATGGCTCTCTATAGATTTCACCCAACTTTGGCTACCTTGGAGGGGTTTGAACAACTAGATCAAGATAGATGCAGAGCCAAAGCTGAAGAGGATGATCACCAAATACAATGCCCTGAATGAGGTCTTGTTCACTCAAACTGATTTGGGCACTTATCGATTAGATGATGTTTTCATGTTTCAAATCCGAGAAGGAAAAGAATTAGACCATAGTCCTATCCAAGGTCTCCTAGAGATGAATATTGGTGATGACATCTTCCAAAGTTTCATCAATAGCATGACAGCTAGACTGCGGCATTTGGGCCAAGACACAGATCCCAACATCTTATTGCTACCTGGATACTACCAATTACATCAGGCCAGTCATTCTGAGTTTACATGCCCTAGTTCTCAAGAAGCACTAACACAAGTGTTGGCTCAAATTTCTTGACCAAATAAGCCACTAGAAGCACTGAAAATAAAAGAAGATGTTCTTGGGATAGAAGACAGGAACAATGTCGCACTAGATATGGATAGCATAGTCCTCGCAAACAGTGCACCTCAAGATCAAGATAGTGGGTCAAATTCTAAAGATCAAAGGCCTACCCTGAACATGCTTAGTGACTAGAGTACCTCAGATGATGGAACATGTCCCCCTTATAGGGGAATACTAGAAGATAAAAGCGATAAAGACAACAAACTCCCCAAACCTAGGCATACTCAGCATACAGGAGAGTTAACCTTTTTTGATAGCGATGGAGAGAGGGAACCAAGGACCAAGGATTTTTCTAAGGAAAGCTCAACCAGACCCAGCCCTACTAAACCATGTCAAATATGGAAACTACACTTTGATAGTTCCAAATGTAAACAAGGAGAAAGTGCAGGAATCAAATTGATAAATCTGAGGGGTAAGTCTTTCTATGCTACTTATAGATTATAGTTTCGTTGCACTAAAAATGTTGTAGAATATGAAGCAATGGTTTGCGGACTTCTCCTAGCTCACAAGAAGGGAATCAAAATCTTGATTGTGGAAGGAGAGTCACAATTGGTTGTCAAGAAAATTCATAGTCATTATACTTTCAATGATAAGAGACTCTCAGCCTACTGAAATAGGGCACGGGATCTGATCAACGACTTTGACGCTTTCAACATCAAAACCATCTTGAGAAGAAAGAATATTGTTGCCGATGCATTGGTTGTTTCAGCTAGCTCATTACATCCAATGGAGAAATAAAAACCAAAGAAATTCTCAGTTGAACTTGTCGTAGCCCTAACCATTCTGGATAATATCACTAACTTCCAAGTCTTCCAAGATGATCAACATATCGTAGAGTTTATGATGTGCACTGGCATGTTTGAAAAGTAGATCATCGACGAGGAAAAGGAAGGTGAGGAAATAGATGAACCTAAAGAGACTGATGATCATGGCATCATAAACCTAAAGACCAATGCCATACCCAAGGGAATGGTAGAACTAGAGAGGATTTTTGACAGTGATAAGACTGCTATAAGAAGACGCCCCAATGTAACACCTAATGGTAAAGAATGTGACACCTACAACCTGGGCACAAAAGAAGAACCAAGAGAAGTCCACATCAAAAAAGTGGGAACCAGGGAAGAAAAGGAGAAAATGGTCTAGCTTCTCATTGAATATCGAGATGTCATAGCATGGAGTTATGAATAATTAAAGACATATGACACCTCATTCATAGTACACAACATCCCTTTCAAGCTGGATTCTAAGCCTTTTAGACAACAATAAAGACCCATGAATCCCACGATGGAGCCCTTAATCCAAAAGGAATTCCAAAAACTTCTCGATGCCAGGATCATCTTCCCAATTCGACATTCTACATGGGTTTCAAACCTAGTACCTGTAAGGAAGAAGACTAGAGAAATCAGGCTATGCATAGACTTCTGGAACCTCAACAAGTCCTCTCAAAAGGATAATTATCCACTCCCATCTCTAGATGAAGTGTTGTAGAAGGTCAATGGATCTCAGATGATGTCATTCCTGGATGGCTACTCGAGGTACAATCAAGTGATGGTACATGAAGAGGATAGGCTAAAAATGACATTCACCACTAAATGGGGAACTTTCACCTATTGATGGATGCCTTTTGGGAAAATTAATGTTGGAGCCACCTTCCAAAGAGTAATGGACATAGCATTCAAAGGATTAGTTGTAAGGTGCATTATCATCTACATGGATGATCTCATAGTCTACTCAAAACTAAGAGCTGACCACATAAGCCACCTCAGAAAATGCCTCCAGAGGTGCAGAGAATTTGGGATCTCCCTCAACCCCAAGAAATGTGTGTTTAGAGTAACTAAAGGAAAACTCTTGGGGCATATCATCTCCAAAAAGGGGATATCCATTGAACCTGAAAGGGTGGAGGTGATCCTAAAATTGACACCGCCTCATAGCCGTAAGGAACTAAAATCTTTCTTCAAAAAGATCAACTTCGTCAGAAAATTCATCAGTGGCTTCGCAAAAATAGTGAAACCATTAAACGACATACTCAAGAAAGATGCCAAGATCAAATGGGCTCTCCTACCCAAGAAGTCTTTCGAAGAGATTAAGAATGCCATTGCCATGACACCATTCCTAGCCAGTTCAGACTACACCATCCCTTTCAAGGTCTACTCTTTCACATCAAAACACTCATGCGTAGGCATTCTCACACAGAAGAAGAATAGTGAAGACAAAAGACCCATCGCCTTTATGAGTTGCCCCTTCAAAGATGCACAGCTTAGATACCCAAACCTGGATAAGCAGTCATTTTCTCTCATCAAGGCAATGAAGAAATTTAGACATTATATTTTAAGGAGTAAAGTCATTGGTTTAGTTCCATACGTGGCAGTTAAATCCCTCGTGATGCAGAATGAGCTGGGAGAACAAAGGGGAAAATGGATGGTAATTCTCCAAGAGTTTGACCTAGAAATCCAACCAATGAAGTTGGTAAGGGGCCAGGGCCTGACAAAGCTTATCTCTTAGATTGAAGAAGGTCTTCTCTACCAAACATACCGACTAAGGCATGATCACGACTGTATGGTACCAAGACATAGTGTATTAAATGTTGCAGAATCACTGCCCGGAAGGAATGAAAAGTTCCCAGAGAAAAGCTTTAAAGATCAAAAGTATCTCTTACATGCTAAAGAGTGGAAAACTCTACAAATTTAATTACAAGGGTTTATACTTAAGGTGTTTGGATAGAATGGAGGAAAAAAAATAATGGTGGAATTTCATGAAAAATACAGAATGGGACATGGATCGGTGGAGGCTACTGCTCACCAAATCCTGAGGGTAGGGTATTTTTGGCCTACTATATTTAAAGATACTAGTGAGCATGTGAGATCCTACCACACTTTCCAAACTAGTGTAACTCAAGAGAGAAATCCAGCAATGCCCTTACAACCATTCTATGAGGTACGCCCATTTGCCCAATGGGGCTTAGATTTTGTTGGAGTGATTAACCCCCCTTCATCTATAGGACATAAGCTTATCTTGATAGCTACTGACTATTACACGTATTGGATGGAGGCACAAGCATTGAAGAATTATACCACTGAGGTCGTGACCAAATTTGTGGAGGATCGCATCATAACTAGGTTTGGGATGCCATTCTATCTGGTATGTGACAATGCCCCCTCTTTCTCTTTAGCCTTGCTCACACAATGGGCCTTCAAAAACCAGGTAATCCTCAAATTCTCTTCAAATTACTATCTTCAAGGCAATGGTATAGTAGAGTCTACAAACAAATATTTGACAACTGTGATCAAACACCTCCTAGATGACAACCCTAGAGACTAGCACACGTAGCTAAAATATGCTTTATGGACTGATCACGTAAGGATCAAGAATTCCCTAGGGACATCTCCATACTAGCTAGTCTACGGCTTACAACCGGTCTTTCCTATGAACCTAAAGATCCCAATTCCATGATTTATGGACCAATACATAGGGGAGGAAGATCAAATACAGGTTAGACTCATGAACCTCCTAAAACTAGAGGAGAAATAAACTTTGGCCCTAGAACATGTATCAAAGCATCAGGTTGTACTCAAGAGGTGGTTCGACAAGAGAGCTACCATCAAAACCTTTAGGATATTTGACCTTGTCCTCATGTGGGATAAGGTGAAAGAAAATCCAAGCAGCCACGCCAAGTTCCAAAGACTGTGGACATGCCCTTACCAAATATCAGAGATCCTAGGGGAAAACACTTTTAGGATCAGCACACTGGATGAAGAGTTGACCCCATTGCCAGTCAATGGAAAATTACTCAAACATTACTTTGGATCCTAAGTGGGATTGTCTTTCATCCCTTGTACCATAGTCACTTTTGTGTTTTCTTTTTCTTTTTTCTTGTTTTCCTTGCCGTCAGTCCTTTCTTTCGCTCATGTTTGTTCTTTTGTTAGGGCTTGTTTGTTGCTTTGGTTCTATGTGTTTTGGATCCAATCCAAGGCATTCTGCAAGAGGAGAAAAGGTATTTCTTAGTCAAATTTCTCCAAGGATACATGCAACATAAGAGAACCTTCCCAAAGGAAAAAGTAGTGATGATTATCATTGACAGACAAGAAGGAGTTCAAAGTTTGGTCATCCTGATCACAAGACACATTAAGGTACAACACCTAAGGGAATTGGTTTCTAGGGCATTTGTCAGTTGTAGCCAGCCTAAATGCATAGGTTCAGGTACCCACCGATCCCAGAACCCAAGTCTGAACTAAATGCAAGGGCAATAATGAAAGAAAGAAGAGCCAAAAAGGGAAAAGCAAAAGAAACACTTAAAAGAAAAGTGCCCCAAAGAGGTCATGAGTGAAAAGTCTTGGCAACACCGCCTAATTGTTTATTAGCTCAAAAAAAAAAGAAAGAAGAAGAAGAAGAAAAGAGGTTATGGACCTGAATGCATGGAACACACTAACGTCCAAGCCTGGATACATCTCTAAGAAAACAGAAGGAACAAAATGATTTTCCAAAAGATGGATCTCTCACAAAGAAAGAAAGTTATCGCCTAGCAGACAGGATAGACTTGGGTGAGTATGGAAACATCTATCGGGGCTATGGACACCTGGCTGGTAGCAGAGCAAGGTTATACTTGGGACTTAGGGAAAAATTTATTGGGGCTATGAATTCATGATTGGTAGCAAAGCTCTTTCTGGGAAGCCCTGGTTTATTTGGCAAAGGTTGGGAATAGCTGGCAAGCGTCTTGGTGATCACAACCAAAGGTCAAGAAATGAACACACACAGGGAAACTAATAAAAGAACCATAGATTGGAGGTCATTGAAGAAACGTTGACTCCATCACCTCTTGGTTCTGTTCTACTACAAAGCTACTTTCTAGAAGAGTATTGATGATAAAGAAATTCCTTGGTCATTCCTCCTTTTTTCAAGGCTATTTGTTGTGGGTCCACAACACACACCCCATTTTTTGGTCCTCTAACCATAGGGACCCCCCTCTTTTTTTTTTTTTTTCCTTGCCTTTTATCGTGTCCGCCCCTCGTAGAAATCTAGTTAGCCACTGAAGAAAATTGCTGAAACCAAGATAGAGGAAGGAAGAAGCATTTTTTGGCCTTTCAGCCCTTTCGGCCTTTCAGAGGACTTAGGTACTCCAAAATGCAGAAATGGATGAAAGGCTGAAGACTTCTTTCTCCTCTGACATTTTTGGCCATTTAGGGTTTGAAGGTACTGAAGCTGCTGACGTCAGCCCGTGGGCTATAAATAGAAGAAGCCTTCTTTTTTAAAATCACTTTGCAATTTTTCTCTTGCCCGTGATTTTGTCTGCTTCTCCTCGCCGACCGCTTCAACTTCCAAGCTTCCTGGTTGTCCTCCTGCTCCTAGTTTATTCAAGGTAGGTTCTTCTCACTTTATTTTGCTTCATGTTTTTAGGTCTAGGTCTAGGGTTTGTTTTTGTTCCTAGCACCTATCCAGCCTAGGGCACTTTGTCTCTTTGTCTCATCGGGCCTCTGTGCCTTCATTTTTTGACAGGGGCATCCCTCCCTATCAGGCCTAGGGTTTTCCTAGTCTCATATTTTTGTCTTAGGTTTAGGGTTTTGGTGTTTTGTCAGTCGCAGCCCTTGCCGTAGGTTTTTGGCCCCCAAAAGGCCAAAAATGGATCTTCAACTCTTGCTAAGTGTCGTTTCAGACGTTTCGGTCTTTTGGACATCCGAAAGGTCCGAAAGACCAAAAGGTCTAAAAAGGCTGAAAGGAAAAAACCTTTGTTTAGGCTTTTGGTGTTCCTAAGCAAGCACCTCTCAGTTTTGAACCCTGAAAGGCCCGTGGGACTCAGTCCTTCCAATAAACCTTTTCACACTTTCAAACTTTTCAGTATCCAAACTAGTTTTCGGTGTTTGAAACCCTGAAAGGTCCAAAAGTGTGAAAACTTACACTTAGCTATTTTTTCATCTCTCTTTTCTTGCTTTCCTATTTTAAATTTTTTTTCTTGTTCAATAAGCTACTGATATTTTTCTTTTCTTGCAGGAATGACTGAACCCAAGATAACTCCCCAACAAAGTATTAATACAAGGGGAATCCCCCTAGTTCAAAGGTGGGAAACAAGCATAGTGACATAACAGATACCAATATTGGGAATGTAGATTGGAATGAATTCTTGACTCAGTGCTCCCAGCCAGCAAACAGATCTGATGATTGCACTGCATTAGTCCTATCTGGGCTAGTGAATGTAGTTGCACACCCAGTGGCTGTTTTGTCTTCAGAGCTGATCGTCACCCTAGCTCATCACTATGATTCAGATAAGAGGGTGGTAGTAAACTCAGAGGATCAGGTGGTACTTAACATTAGGCCAGATGTCATTGAGGATGTCTTTCACCTTCACAAAGGCATAGACAAGTTCTATGACTTCTATATTGAAAAGGGGACTAAGCAGTTTTGCAACAAGGAGAAAGCCATACATGAGATGATGAATAAAGAATACCTCAAGCAACCACTTCCTAAGAAAAAATTGGACAAGATAGACCTTTGAAGAGGCTATATGAAGGATGACATCTAGGCAGCTATAAAAATTATACGCCAGGTGTATGGGTTACCAAAATCCACTCAACTCAAGCACTGGATGATCCTGTTGATAGAAAGGATCTAGGAATGGAAGGCAAGATTTGACTGGGGCACTATTATTAGTGACAATTTGGATGAGCAATTGATAGCAGTGAGGCAAAATCCCAAGTTTTACATGAGCACTTATGTGGTGTATCTACTAGCTGCATGGGAAAATTATCCTGGCCTCACCAAGAGGGGAAGTCTAAATGATCCAAATGCATGGCCCCACCTTGTATACCCGTAGCTAGTAAAAGGAACAAAAATGCCACATGATTCCCTGGATTACAGGATAGTTAATGATGCATTCATATTCACAGTCATCTAATCTATTGAAGGTGACTTTGCTAAAAGGATGTCAGAAGAATATGCTGCTAAGGTAAGGTCCATTGGGGCCTATTTTATCCAGTTTAGGACATTCACATACATTATGATAGCTGGGTCAAACTTACAACTAAAGAAGCTGCCTAGGTACCCATCTGACTAGATAATCATATTGGAGATGGCTAGGCAGCTCATGGATGCATACGAGCACATAAAGCATAAGAAGAAGCACTGTTGGGACTTTCCCATCTCTTTGGGACCATATACACTGCAAGACATTAAGGTTTGCAAATCCCTACCTTTCGAATGGGATGACTGTCCCTTACAATTTTACAAGACAGTGCGATCCCGCTTTGATCCCATAGGTACTTACTGCCATATTATCAGCAAATTCTACATACATGAACCACATATGGAGGATCACTAGATAAACTTCATAGATGACCATGAGGTTAGGATCTGGGATTATTGCAGAATGATCCTCGCTCTGGCAAAAGAGGTGTTAAAAGTTTTTATTTCCCCAAAGGTTTGGGAATGTGATTTAGATGAGGTCCTAGAGGACATTTACACAAAAAATAAGGTATATGACCGGCCGATCATGAACGTAGAGGTGGACAAGGATGAAAATTATGACATAGACTTCTAGGTGAGGCATGTGATAAAGACCACCATAACTTGGATCAAGAAGCCACATAGAATGAGTCTGATCCTGGTAAAAAAATTGATGGAGCCCTCTAGGAAAGTAGAAAAATAGTGAGGGGGGAAGTCAACAACTCCTAAGTATAAGAAGGATCCCCCTCAGAAGCCAAGAATCATGTATGGTCATGAATGACCAGTTGAATATGGCTCTAATCCTAGGCCCAAGAAAACTAGAATGATAGGCTAGATTGACCCACCAGCAGGGTCGTCACAACCCCAATCAGGTGAAGGCCCATCTACCTCTTGTGAATCTCCCCCCATCACTAAGAAGAAAAAATATAAGAGGAAGAAGAGTTCTAAATCTCCCTAGTTGGAAATAGTACAAGAAGGGTCTGAGGAGGTAGAACAAGATGAGCCCCTAGTCTGAAGGACGAGATTGCAAAAAAGGAGAGAAAAGGAAATTACCAAGAAACATAAGGAAGATCCCAAAGAACAAGATAATCCTTTGGATGCCTTAGGATCAGATGAGTTTATGCTTTCTGATTTTGTGGGACTTGAAGGCTTTTTGGATCATGACCAACATATAGACACTGGATCTCCATCGCTTATTCAGCCCCAGGTAATCCTCACTCAACCACCGGTCCTATTCACCAACCCTTCAGTGAATATCCCTACTACACAAGTAAGCCCTACTTCCACTCAAGAACCTGAGTTTCAGGATAGTGGGATAGCTCAAGCCACAACTATAGATCATGTATCAGGGAAATTACCTTTTTCCACTCCACCATCTCATGTCCCTACTCCACCATCTTATCTACCACCTCCAATTCCTACTCCACCACCATTAATTCCAACCCCAAAACCTACTCCTACACCAAATTTTCCCTACTCTACTACCATTCTCCCATCTCCCACTCCAACCATATCAACACCTACCCCACCAGCATCAATCCCTTCAACATGTGCCACCCAGGAAACTGAAGGAGCAGTGAGTACTAAAGACACATCACCTTTCCAGTCGACACTAGAGGCCATGACTAGTCTTAGGTCAAATGTATCAATTGACACCTCTGTTGAAGAGGCCCTAGATAAAGAAGGGTGAAATGTGGTGACTGAATGAGGCAAGGTGGAGAGTGAGAGGGAAGAAGGGGAAATGTATGCGAATACCAAAGGGGGAAGAATGAAGGAAGGAGGGAGAAAATAGGAAAGAGGTAAAGAAAAGGAATCAGAGAAAGAAATAAAACTAGAAGTACAATGCTTAACTTCAATCCTCCAGGTTGCACCATATGAACCTCTAACTAGATCCGAAAAACCCACTTGGTTTACCAAGGAGATAAAACCCAGGAAGAGAAATTACACCAGTGAACTGGATGGAGAGAATACAAGTATGACCTTTGTGTGCCAAGCCTTCCACCAAGTAGAAGTCAATGTACCTACAAGGACCATGTCATATGTGACTCAGGACACTAGGGGTCATTGGAAGGCCCAGATAGCTATCCCACCCCTGAGCACTTCTCAGACAATAGGCTTGTTAGAAGGCTATACATTCAGGGAGGTGGATTTGGGTGAACCTACCAGAGAAGGGAGCAAGATACTAGCAGCTTTAGGACTAAAGCATGCTCTAGGGTTCATGAACAGGGATGAAGAGACCATAAAATCCCTGACAGATCAAAATGAGGCTCTAAAAGGGTACATTCAAAAGATGGTGGGCCCTATTGACCCAAATTGTTCAGAGGCTTCATTACAAGCCATACTTGATAAAAGGGCTAACCAGATTTGCCGATAGGTTTGACTCCCTCTTTCATCCAAGCAAGCGCCAATTGGAAAAATGACTTTGAACAATTCGGAGAGAAGGTGATTCCATTCGTATTTAGGCTATACCAGACCATATTGGTTGAAGTTAATTCACTCATTGACCTGGTGGAAGATGATGGGGGTATAGATTTAGAGGTGATTAAGTGGCAAGAAGGCCTCTAGGATTTGGAGATAATCCAAAAGCAACGATTCCAGAATTTGGTAAATTTTATGAAGCCGAAGAATTGGATAATTTTAAAACATGGACTGAATAAATGACCAAAATAATAAAGGTCTAGAAGAAACACCAAGCCCTGATAGTTGAAAAGTGAGAGGAGGTAATAAAATGGGTCGAAGATATAGATACTTTCTTCACAGGGGTCATCCTTAATGTCTATCAGGATGAAAACCAACAGGCTCTACATCCTTCCAAAGAGGTGGTCCAACATTTCAAAGACATTCTGGCCAGAGTTAATACCAAGGAGGCCCTACAGATACTATTTTACCTAAAAGAGGAAATACAAAGAATGTCACAGCATGAAGAAGAGATCACATTCTTCGATTCTGAATTAACTACCTTCAAAAAGAAGCAAGAACGAAGGGTCACCAAGATAAGAAGGAAAGAGATCAATTTTGAAGAAGTTTAGGAGATAGTACAGAGGCTCCAAGAAGCTCACCCAGAGGTCTTTCCTAGATAAACATCCAAGGTCCAATTACCAGGTGGGAAGAGCAAGATTTTCACACTTGGCTAAATTTATTCTAAGGTAGAGTTTTTCGGCCTTTCGGTCTCCAACATTTCGGCCTTTTGGCCTCAAAAGCAAGGAGTGTTTTTTGGCCTTTTCAGCCTTCAAAGATTTCAAAATTTTGGCCTCTTCAAGTTTTTTTGGCCTTTCGGCCCACGATAAGTCAAAAATTTTGTGACCTTTGAGTTTGAAGATTTTGATAAGCACCTGGGAAATTTTAAAGGTTTTAAAGTTTCGGGGTAGAGGTCGGGGTCCAAAAAACTAGGGGTTTCCAGCGAGGTCACTTTTTCAAACACCAGTTAGACTCCAGATCAGATTAATGGACAACTTGAGTTCATTTTGGAAAGACTAAAGTTTTCCTATTAGTTCCCACCACTAGAGAAAATTCCAGATGAAGAATCCAAGAAGGACCACCAGAATCAAGAAGAAGAATCCCAGTTCACAGTAGGAGCTCACCTTCTTTCTCTCTCTCTCTCTCTCTTCTTTGGTGGATTTTTCCCTCTTTGCATGATAAAATGGATTGTAAATGGATTTAAGAATCCATGCAAGTTACATAGTATCAGTTAGCAGTAGTTTCCCTTCAGCAAAGTTCTAGTTTTGGCTTTTTCTTTAGTTTGGACTCTTTGATACCCTAACCCTCAAAATTAGAGTTGTAGATCAAAACTCTATATATTGTAATCAAAAAGCAATGTAAAGGGCCAACTTCTTAATACAATAAAGATCTACATTTGGTGCTTCATTCATGGTGTGTGAATTACTTCTATCTATGCAAATTTATTGAATGTATGCTTGCAATATTCCTTATTTTTAGAGAGCTCTTTGTATTGTTGTGTTTTTAATTCATGCTACCTTTAGTTGGAGTTTGTTGTTGTTTATCTACCTTGTTGTGACAAATTTGTGGAGGATGCTATCTTTGGGCTTAATGATAAATCTGTCTTGTGGGTGCACACGTCTTGGTGGCTTTAGGATTTGATAGATTTTGAATATCTTGTATGAGTAAAACATATATTTTCTCCAAACTCTTGCATTTGTGGAGTAGTGAATTGTGACTGGGTCTAATTCATGCTTCGTGGGTTGTTCCAAATCTCTCTAGCAGTCAATTTGCAAGGAAGAGTTTACAATGGTTTATGTCCTGAGGATTTCACTTTTCTTTACTTTTTGCTGCATTTATTGTTACCCTCATATCTTTAAATTCTATCTTAAAATTCTGAAAATCATCATCTTAAAAATACCCAAGTTGCATGTTATTTTCCATACCCATACTTGTTAAAATGGAAAATACCCAAAAAAAGAGAACTAACAATATTTTGCAGTTTGTTGTCTTGAATGTACTAGCAAATTCCTCCTTGTGAACAATCACATTTATCTTCAACTGAGTAACCAAGTAGGTTGTGACCCAACCTTGGGGAACCTTGGGAATAACTTGATTATTCTTCAAGAGAGGAAATTGAATCTCAAGATCCTAGCAAGTTGGCTTGTGTCGAAACAATGCTCAACAGTTAGGAAGGTGAAACAGAGACACATCCTATCCTTATTTTCTATGTTGAGGATGAAAATCCTTGCTCATTAACTTATATACACACTCAAATGCTAATCAGAATACAACCATCACCAAGCACGCAATGGCTAGAGTCATGATGCTGTATTAGCCAACTCCAAACACAAGTGAGGGCACAATATGATGATTGTCTTGGGGCAATTACCTTTTTCCTTGCACAAAGATTATCACCCTTTTGTAGATGAATTGGGAATTCTTTCATTTGAAATTTTGTCTATTATTGGGCAATCCATTCAAAACTGTCCCCCATAGAATAGCACAAGGAAAAATTGAGGTGTATAGCCCTATGAGTACCTGAATATGCGTAGTCTCGCAAGCAAGATTCAAGCGGCTCCACTCTACACATACCCAAGCATGTTCAAGGAATGATATTGAAATTCTATGAATAAAATTGGCTCCATCTTCTAAGGCTTTGGCCTACGAGGAAGAAATTATTGATAGTGAGTTGGAAGGGTTGGCGTAAAACATGTCCTCACTTGGGTCATTCTCGGGAGATTTTTTCCTCAACCAGCAGGCCCTCTATTGTTAAATAAATGTATAAAGGATTAGTGAGCTTAGGATGTCAAGATTTCTTATTCTTCAAAAGAAGAAGAGCATACTCTCCTAATCCATGTCTTTTTCTCCCAAAACACACAAATCAATGTTCATTCCTTCAAGCTATGTTGAGCTCGATTTAGGTTATTCGTATTTAAGAAAAATAGAATGCTTGAAGGTAAATTTGTGTTTGTTCAATTGACCATAATTTTAGATGATTAGCTTGTTCAATTTCTGATCCCAAAATGAATTAAACAATTGAACTTGTTCTTTGAACCATAAGATTTAGTGATTTGTGTTGTTCATTTACTGATCCCAAAATTAGACGATGAGGCTTGCTTTGTTCAATTACTCCAAATTATTTTCAAATCATAAATTGACTTGTGAGTTTCTGATTTTCTTTAAAAAGGAAAAGAGCATATTCCTCTGGTCAATTTAGTATAAGATTGGAAAATGTTTTTAGTTTTGAAAACATAAGAAAAGAATATAAGTGAAGATAAGGGATCAACAATTTATAAAACCACAAGTTAGTATCTTCTTTTCGCTCTCTTAGCTCTGAGAGTAATCTGCAAACACAATTTAGGCTAAAAATAGGATCACCATCATGGAAACAACCAAGTTAGCAAGTTAGAAATCAAATTTGCAAATGTTAGAACCCTATATTTCTGACCCTTGGACAACAGACAATATTTCAGAGACCCAAAATGATAAACCCCAAAAATGATAAAAGATTAACCCCAAATGATAATCTTCACCTAGGATGATATTCCTTTTACACGAAATGATAATATATACCAAAAACACAAAAAAACAATTACTAGAAAAGATTTTAAGGCCAAATTTTACCTTCCAAAAGTGCAATCATAGACGATAATAAAACTCCCAGAAATGATAAAAGATTTACCAGAAATGATAATTTGCTCCCGAAAATGATAAAAGAATGACCAAAAATTATAAGTTGCTCCCAAAAATGATAAACTACCTACAAATTTTGAAAATGTCAAGGGTAGAGAGAAAAATTTGGTGAAATTTCAAGCAATCTTGCCTTACAGTGGGTGCCATAGATGTGTGTGTGATTTTTGTACCTGTTAAGAGACACAACACTTCAATAAATCATTGCATTAGTGAAAACAAGGGGTTAGCAAACATAGCAATCACCAAAATTGATCTATTGATTCCTATCTAGGAGGATTAGGAAAAATGACATAATAGCCCTCAGATAATGCATATTCTAGTGACAAATACAACCTAAGAATGGAAGATTCAAATGAAAAGTAATCTAAATGATTCAACAACATGCATTCTAGATCTAGAAATGAAGAATATTACAATATGACTAAGAAATAAGCTAGAAAGCACTATTAAAATCATTAAAAAATGAGCAACATAAGATTTCTTCTTGAATTCTCCAAATATGGGCAGCATAAGGATGCTATCAACTCTTCAAAATTAGGAGCATTACAAAAATACAATAAAAGACTTTCAATTTCAGGGCCATTTGAGCTCAAAATCTATCCTATTTATAGGAGAAATGGAGGAAGGGGAGAAGACTCTAGAAGGGCTGCCATTAATGAGGGTGTAAGACTCATTAATGAGGTATGGGTGGAAGGAATATGTAAGAGACATTAATGCTTCATTTATGAAAGCATTAATGAGGTATGGGTGAGGGTTTAAGAAGCATGGGTGAGGTTTTAAGGTCAAGCCTGACAACTTTGACTTTAGGGGAGGGTTGAATTCCTAATCACACCTTAATGGAGCATGACAAGCTTAAGGGTAGATTAGGATTAGGTTTAAGGATTAGGGGATGTGATTAAGGAGATAGAGATGGGAGGATAGAGAATGAATGGAGGGGGGATTAGCTAATTAGGGTTAATTAGCTAATTAAGAAGAATTAGCATGTGAGAAGGGGTTGGGATGAGTTTGAACTCATGGTTGGGTAGCTAAGATTGGTTAGGTTTGAGAGAATATTAATGAAATGAATTATTGTAATAACATATTCACTCAATAATAGGGATTTTAATTAATCACTTTAGCTTTTGATTTTCTTTGTAAAAATTAATTAGGACTATAGCCAAATTGAATCAATTTAGGCTAGGAGATTGATTTTGCAAGTGATGAGGTATAAATAGGATTCTGTTTAATTCCCTTTAAATTAATTACCTTAGCTAGGTATTGATTCGAATTGATTGGAATTAAAACTGAACTGATTTTGATTGGATTGGCTAAAGTGATTAATGCAAATTAGTGATTAGATTACTTAGGAGATTAAATCTGATTCGAATGAATTATGTCAACTGATTGAAGATTTGTCTGGACATAATTAGGGGTATGATCACAGTTAGGGAAAATAGGGTCTATGGTCAGAGAAGACCAAATCTAGGTGGTTACACTTTGAAATAGTTATTCTCCCTGTGATAAGAGATTGGGTGCCAGGTGTCCTCTTTATTCTTCATCCATGACATCAATGTCCTCTGCAACAACTTCTTCTTAGGCTTTTTCATTGTGTCCCATGCTACCACATCATCTTCAATGGGCCAATTAAATCTCATTATACTTTCAAGTTGTGCTTTCTACCTATTCCATTGAGTATCTTTTATACTCTTGACATATGATAAAAATTTGTTGATGTCAGTTTCAGCCTTAAAGGCTTCATCCAAAATTTTGTTGTAACATTCCATATTCAATTCTGCATTATCAGTAATAAATGCCTCTATCCAAAAATTTCTTTTATCAAACTCTGGTTTCCATGCCTCTAAGGCTTTGATCTAATCATCATCTCCCTTTATTGGAGGAATAAATCTGTTGAAATCTGACCCAAAAAGGTTCATTCTGGATTCAATTTGATTTAACTTTCCCTTGAAGAAAGACATAGTTATATTTATTTTCTCAATTTCATCACCAACCTCAATGACTATCTCTGTCAGATCATTCTTGTGTTGTTGTAGAGATGCCAAACTTTCAAAAATTCTAGTCTTGCTAGACCATGTTGCAAAGTAGGGGTTCAAAGTAGAAATAAAACTTGTCACCTCAGCATGCAAAATATGAAGCTTATTATATACATTCAAAATCAGATCATTCTTGTCCTTTAATATGTCAATCCTATGCTAAAAAATACTCATTAGTGATCCAATGAAAATGTCATTATGCTCAATGATCTTCTCCTCTATTTCACCATTATCCTCTGTTATCTTTGTCTAGACTTCTTCATGTGTAATCTCCTTTGGTGAGGCTGGGATAACCTCAGGTTTCTCCATCAACTACTTAGTAATATCTCTGATTATATTCTCTAAAGCATTAATCTTAATCTGATACAGTTCTCTATCCTTTGCAATAACACTGGCCTCTTCTATCAAGGTATTATACCTCTATAATATTTGTTTACTTTTTTCCACATTCAATTCGGCAAAATGTGATAATAATTTTGAAATTTCCATATCATTGGTATTGTTTACAAACCATACCATTTTCTTACCAACCATGTTTTCCTGAATATTTAATAAGGTTGGCTTCTGATCCTTAGGAGCTAGGCTCCACATTGCGACAGCCTGGGACTTTGGGTCAAACCTAAATCCTTTGATCAATTCTCCAACCTGGACTTTTGATGAAAAATTTAAATCTGGTTGTTTCCTTATCTGATCAATAATAAAATCTGAGGCTAAATCTCAGTCCTTAACAAGTAACATCCCACTGGATTTAACCAGTTTCCTTGCATCCTCAAATTGATTGCACAAGAGAGTGTGAGACTTAATCATGGCCTCTATTCTTTTCAAATAAGGAAGATCAGGGAAGAAACCCCCAAAAGACAATCCCTTCCTCTTTACTTGCCTTTCCAGGTCTAATAATTATTTAATTTTTTTTTCTCTTTGAACCACTTCCTCCTCTTCATGAATATTCCTTATGGTATCTTCTTCTATGCACTCCTCGTGCTCATAAGTGTGAGGAATAGTTGGGGTTAAGAGCTTCTTGGCAGTTGAGATGAATCCCTCTATATCAATGTACCTATATAATGTAGTAGCCATCCTATAATGGCTTAGCCAATTGTTCACTAGGTCTATGGTTGTATTGCCAATAGTAAACTGATACACTTTAAACTTTTTGGGAGTGAATGTCCCTTTCCTATGAGGAGCTAGATGCTCCTTATCTATTAACATAAGTTGCCAAATAAACTCCATTACTACAATTCTGGCAAGGACATGAAATGGGAGTATGTGTGGTGGATGTGTAAATCCATAGACTCTAATCATAGTAAAATTTTGCTCCAAGAAGAAATCTCCCTAGTTGTGATGTCCAGGCCACTTGTCTACATACTCACAAGGCCTCAATAATTGCAATATCTTAGTTAGCAATCTGGTCTTACTTACCCCTAGGCACTGCACCAATGCATAGAAGTCACAATCCCTAGCAGTAAAATTCCAAATTCTTATCCAAAATTGAATACAGTTGGGCTGACCCTGGTGAACCCTTTGTGGTCTCAAATTATCCAAATCCATAACCAGGTGGTTATAATACATTATCAAATGCATTAGGATAGAATAATGTAAAAACTTATGCTCCTTTTCCTTTTTCTGGATAGCCACAAATCCCTCATGCATTCTATCAATGATATATTGAATATAATCATAGGAGGTGCTGGCATGGACATCCTACAAGTCTAGGGTAATCATTAGGACATCTATAGAAATTGTCTCTGAACCCCCGTCCCTTCTTAATACTCTACAAAGTGTAAAATAAATGTATTTGATATAATGATTTAAATCCTTATAAGCATAAGGAGAAAGTCCTAGCATGGGGGAAATATAATTCTTAGTTTTCCTTGGGATGTGTCTCTATACTAGACCTTTAACTACACCAGCCTATTTTTCATATCTAGCTTCCTATTTCTTTAGGTCAATCTCTGTTGCCATAGGTAAATAGAGGTTGAAGGCTTTCATAAATGAATTTATTTTTACGTCCACTAATATAGTGCCATCACTCTTCTTAATTATTTTAGAAAGTGCAACATATTTATTTTCTAAAGCTAAAACAAGATGTGTATGTAAAAATACATCGGGCATAATTAACTTGGCTAACCCACAGGTCCAAGGATTTTATACAGGCACAACTTCATCAAAATTTTTATAAAAATAGTTGAAAAGAGAATAACCTGATGAACCTGGAGTTTGGCATCTCAAATATTCGCTAAGTCATCACTTAGGATATCGCTCTTCAACTTCTTATTCTGTGTCCATCCTGGCAATAATTGCAAAAAATCATCTGAGAAATTTCTCTTCCCCTTGGCTTCCTCATCCATTTCTTCACTTTTCCCACTAGTGGAGGCTATACTGACTTCTCTACTCATCTTGTCTACTTGCCATTCAACCTTTCTAACTGATATTGAAAAAAATCTATCACAGGAAACCCTTACTTCTGAATTGCAATGTGTTGAAAACAATCCAAAGCTCTAAAAACCAATCAGTTTCCATTGAATTCTGAATTGGAAGGCTTTTTTACTTGACTTTAAAACCTGGCAACTCTCTGTTCTTGCAAACACTGGTAACTTGGCAATTTCTTTTCTCTAAACTATGAAAGGAATGTAAATGAGAATGAGGTACTATATTATCTATTTATGGTAAAGAATGATCACATTATGCAGCTCGCAATTGGGTAATCCCATCACTTTTGCCTTCAATTCAATATAGTGTGACATAAATTCTTTCTCCTAGCCATAACCTATGATTATGCCAAGAAATCAAATTCAAATGAGTGCAAAATTAATGAAAATCCTCATTAAATATGACAAGAGGTCAATTCTATTTTGATTGGCTGATCCTCATACACCTTAGCTACCTTTCCAAGCTGTCATAACTTCTTTGAATCCTCATTGGCTGATGAATTTTCAATACTGGTGCGCCAGCAACTGTATTAACTTTTACCATGGATTAACTTTCACTTTTCCCACTTAGCGACCTCGCGACTACAAACTATTTACATGTCACTAAGAAAACTTCTTAACTGTGGTCACTTTTTGAGACTTGGTGACACAAGGTACTTTTAACTTCAGTTCAAACCCTGATTACCTTCTAGTGACCTTGCGACTATGAAATGCTAAGTCGCTGAAATATTTCCTTTACTCTAGTTTTATTCAAAGACTACATGATCACCATTGACTTCCTTTTGATCTGACACCTTTCACCAAGTCTCATAATCTTTTGATATAATCATAAATTATTCTGAGACCTCGCAAAATAAGTTTTGTCTCCTGATCATTGAATAATATTCACTTTACAAAATCTATCAAGAGACTTCTCGACCAACATTGATCTTTCTTAACTTAGCATCTAACGACACAATATTGAGTCTCATAATAATTTTATAAAACCCTAAAATATCTAGAGACCCGACAAATAAAACATAATGTAACCTTTATTTCCTTTTGTCTCTTAGTCACTAGAAGAAAATACACCTGGCCATCTTATTTAGAGACTACCCAACAACTGTTGATCTTCATTCTAACAGCATCTAATAGCTCCTAGTAAGATTCTAAATACTTCATGCAAACCCTAAATCATTCCGAGAGCTGGCAACAACACCCTTTGTCTTTATGATATTTAGCCACATGTCTCAATATTATTCCCAGTCTCCTGATCATTGAATAACTTCTAACTTTTCAAATGCTACAAGCAACTTCATGCCATCCATTGGATCTTACTTTAATTGGACGGTTGTCTCCAAGTCTCGTAATATTTTTCTTAACTCATCTTATATTCTGAGACTTGGTGACAACACTACTTTTGAAACTGAATTTCAACCATAGCTTATTCAGAGATAATGCGACTCTCAAAAATCAATCTCACTGAATGATTTACTAACTGCAAAGTTTATCTAGAGACCTCGTGACAAGATCCTTTAGTCTCTTTATTGCTTGATTGTTTTACATTTAGGATTTCCATCTAGAGACAATGCAACTATCGTTGATCTCCATTCTTTTTGCATTCAACAATTGTCGCTAAGTCTCCTAATATTCATATCAAAACCTAACTTTTCATGAGACTTTGTGACTAATGGACATGTGTCTTACTTTTGTTTTGTCTCTTGGTTGCCAAATATCATTTGAATTTTCAACTTTATACTATGCTCATGCGACTATCATTTATCTTACCTCCATCCTGTGGTTGTCGCTGAGTCTCTTGATTATTAATTTAATTCACCTTTCTTCTTGTGACTGCATGACAACACCATCATCCAAATTGAAATTCAACCCAGGTTATATCTAGAGACAATGTGACTGAGGGAACTCAAATTTGTGATAAAAATCATTAACCATGATCTCATTAAGTGATAACCCAACCATTGTTGATCTTTCTTTCGGATGGATGATCTACGCTAAGTCTCTTAACCATTTAAGCATATTCCTTGTCATTGAGAGATAGCACAATAAAGGCAACCTGCTGAATCTTGTAACCATATGGAATATTCTCTTTCTTTCATGAGACTAAGTGACTATGATTTAAGCACATGCATACTTTCAGGACTTAAGTGCCAAAAGTAACTTCAAAATAGAACCCGTTTAAGAAATTTAGGGCTTTTTTATATTTTCTCTTAGAGATGACCTAAGGACTTAGGGTTTGTAGCATTTCCAAGTAGGTTAAGGGATAAAACAATATTTGTAGAGGTACAGGGACAATTTCAACCTTGATCTTAAACCCTTTGAGCACAAGTATGGTAGGAAACTTCAAGAATTTACAAGGTAGACTCAAAACATGAAATATTACCAACATCATGTTCCTTGATTTTCTGAGAGGTAACAGTGACATCTTCATCTTCCTTTACTTCATCATCAGGATCACCTCTAGTGATATCTATTATTGTCACATCTTGGACTGTGACATCTATTATGTTTCCTAATGACTGCAAAATTTGAGGTATGTCATCCATTTCTTTACTTTCTTTTGTGTTCAACTCAATTTAAGTGACATCGTCATCATCATTTATAATAATGTTCTCTAGGCTTGGTGTAGCCTGATTCTCTTCATTGCGAGGCTTGTTGATGAGTGGTAATACTCTCTCAGGGCTTGTGTCCTCTTTAGGTACATTGAGTATTTTTCTCCAAGCATCCTCAATTTCTTTGTCAAGCTCTATTAAGCTTCGCTGTAGTACTTTGTAGGCTCTCAATTTTGCTGAGAACTTCTTTGAATGCAACTTCATCATTTCATCAATTTCTTCCATTTTTGACTCGGGTGGCATAATTGACATTAGGGATCTTTCCCTTATTTTTCTTTTAGATTTCAGTGCAAATGTCCACCTTGCTGATAACCTGTCTAGAATTTCTTGTTGCATCATCTTATCAAACTGCATAGGTATATATTTGAATATACACATTGTCATGATGATGGTTTCTTTTATTTTATTCTGATCCTCAGGATTCAAATTTAGCCATTGCCTAACATTAGGCTCAAATATTGTACCTGACCTAATGATTGATGTGGAAATCTCATCAATTGTGGTAGGAACTTTGTTCTTTACAGGTTTTTCATCTTCTTCAGTGTCTTCCTTATCTTCCTTTCTTTGGATTAATCTCCTTCTCCTCTTTGGTTCTAAATTTTTCCCGGTTTGAGGCTTCCTCTTGTAATTCCTTTCTTTTCCTTTCTTAACTGGTGATGAACTTGCATCTTTTGTTGTCTAAATCCTCGTCCTAGATGCAATAGTATTTCTTGGCTTCTTTGGGGGTAGTGCATCAGACTCTGTTGGTTCGAAATCACTCACTTGTTCACCTTCACTGATGGGTGACTATCCCTCAGTGTCTTTTTGTTGTTCCATCTCTTCATCATTTACCAACTTCTTCTTAAGTGTCTTTACCATTTTATCCTTCTTTCTATCAATTTTCTTTACTACTAGGATGGTCTTTATTCTTGCCTTAGCCTCTTCATAGGTTCCAAACCTTGGTAATGATTTATTTGATGGTTCATTAAATAATTCTTCAATAGCATTGGTGGCTTGATATATGTTGATCTCATAGTAAAGTGGGGCTAACCATGTTGTCCTCAGTACAGCTAGTTTGATCAAGGTGGTATCGGTGTCCACCATAAAACAAATATCAGCTTTATATTGAACTACCATTTGTTCTAGTATCCTCATCCTTTTCTGCATTCTATCCTTGAATCTGATGAAATATTCATCCATAACTAATGTAAAGTTGTCCCCTAGTGACTTAATGAATTCACTAATTTTAATTGTCACTGGTTGGTAGTGTCCCAACTAACATTACCGATAGATGGGAAAAAGTCTTGAAAATAGAAGAATATATATATATGAGTGAACCAAACATACATGAATTTGATATTTTTGATCTAATGGTCCTCATGTTCTCCTCTAATTTATTCATTAGATTCTCAGAAAGATCCAACTATAATCCCTTCTTCACAATATTGTGTGTAGTGTCAACTGCTCTACATGCAATACTATTCATCCTATTGGCTTGGAATATCATGTATCCCAATATGCATGCACTGAACTTTATTTCTAGATCGGTGATGGAGTTCACCTTCAATCCTCTACCATCCCATTCTACACCTATCATCTTCTCAATCTCTGGGAGAGAAGGGTGTTTAAGTGCCTTGTCCTTGTTAGTTATTGGATAACCGGTCACTACGTGTATTACATCCCTAGTGATCTATTTTGGCTCATCCAACCACATCTTTTGGTCATGTACCCTACTTAGTACTATCCTTATCCACTCAGTTTTAAACTCCTTTGGGAACATTAGGGCATTTGTCAGCTCTTTCACCTCTATATGTTTATGTTCATCTTTGATGGTTTTGTCTATGCAAAGCTTCTTGTAAGCTTTCTCAACTTCCAGATCTCTGATTTCTACAACTTTGTAGTGGATATATTATCGAACATCCTTAATTAGAAAAACCCTTGGTGGTATGCTTGAAAATGCACTAGCATCATCGGGTTGTGAAGAAACCTCTAGACATAATTTGTATTTAGGTTCTTCACAAGTAGTGTTCTTGATCAAATTTACTTTCTTATCCTTCACATTCTTGATCTTGTAGATGCGAGATGTGGTTTCCATGGTTTCTAAAAATTAGAGCTTTTCCCATAAATAAGTGTGAGCTTGGTGAGTCTTAGATACTAACTTGATTTACTGTAGTTGCGGTTGATCTGTCTAAATGCCATGAATTTTCTTGTGAGTCACTTTGTAATCTGGTCGTTGTTATTTTCTCTATGCTCTTCTCTTTTCTCTTAATAACATGGTGAGTGAATGAGCTATTCTATCACATTTTTATAGATGGTGCCCTAAGTGGTGCATTTAATGCTTTACCCACTTCTTTGTGTTTGAAGATGGAGTCGCTCAGGGAACATGCTAACTTCACTCTTCATGAGAATGAGATGCTCTGGCTAAGTGTCAACTTAATTGAACTTACACATTTTCACCGATGGTGCTCAGTATTGAGTGAAGATTGATTGTCTTTTACATGATTACCGACGATCCTCAGTTTACATTAACAATTTAGCTTTTGTAATGTTCACCGACAATTCTCGGTATGAATTGACCGATGAGATTGGATTGATAAATTCATGGCAAGTAATACTATAGTGCATATTTATTCATGCTAGTTTGGCATTTTATCAATGTATAAAGGAACTGATGTAAAGTGTAACTTGGTATAGTGCAGTTCCATACTTACTTGTTCTACTTAGGTGAGGGAGGTGATGTCACCAAATCCATTGAATAAGGTGTCACCAATTGTATTGCTTGGTCCAATATCATCTGTGTTTGTAGCTTTCCTCCAGATTTTGTTTCTCATCTTCTTGATGTCTTGAATGGTATTGCCATTGGAAAAAGTGCTTGTCTCTATCATTTGGTCTCTACAGTCCTTTCTTAGATGACCAACCCTATGACAGTGTAACCATGCCATTCTAGGGTTATTATAGCTTCTAGACCTTCTCATCCATTTTCTCATCCATTTTTCAGCTATGTATCCATATCTACCACATTTTGTTTAATTTTCCAATATGTTGTAATCATAAACATATGAGTTACCAAATATTTTAAGTTGATAAGCATTTTCTTGTTCTTTAGGCTTACATTCTTGCCTTTTCTTCTTCCTGCATTCAAGAGATGTGTGCCCATGCATTTTGCAAGTAGGACAATATTTTCCATGTAGGTTTCCTTCTTTGGTTGTTTCACCTTAGATTTGCATTCATATGTTTTATGTCCTTTCTTTTTACAGTTACAAAAATTTCCTATGAATGTAGATGTGGATGTAGGAATACCTTTAATTTTGCTTCTGCAAACATTTGATGTGTGGCCTGGTTTTCCATAGTGATTGCATGACTGCTTCCTTGGTCTTGGATTTGTGTAGACATATTTTTTATCAACTTGTGGTGGAGGAGAACCCTAGAAAAAATAAGTTTCCTTTGGCATTCCTAAAATCCCTCAATTCCATAATAGTCTCAAGGACTTGTTAGACTAAAGGTTTCATATTGGGTACACCTTTGTAAGACCCAGTCCCAAGATTGGCATTTATAAGCCCTTGGTCAACTATTGATCAAATAGTGCCCCAAACCTTAGAAATAGGTTAATTTATTACGTTTTCATGTGTTTTTCATGTTTTTGGTCTATTAGGGATCATAACATTTGGTTTTGGACTAATATAGTCACCTAGAGTGCAAAATTACAAAATATTGCAAAATTGCTAAAAAGTTGTCAAGCAACTTTGACAACTTTTGTCAAACTTTGTAAAACTTATTCCAAAATAGCTAATTAGTTTGAAAATGGGATGTAACCATTGGGAATTCCTAAATAATCCCTTAAAGATAGGTGGTAGGCTAATCTGATGTAATTTTGGCATTCAAATTAATAAAAACAACCACTTTTCCTGCATTTTTGAAAAACAAACAGTTTGAACAGATAGGTACAGAAGTATTGGAGGGAGAAGCTAATAGATTAAGGTATCCCTATGTATTATCTTTCATTTTAACTTGGCCTCATGTTCTATTCTTTTTTCCATCGAGAGTTATTACATTTTCACTCTCCCCTCCTGGTTTGTAGGCCCTAAATTAGGGTGTCATCTAATAGTTGTGTTTTCTCTTCGATTCCACCATGGGAATCTAATACCCCTTGGTGGGATTCAAGAATTGTATATTTAGTTTAATATTATGTAGGTTTGGTTTGGAAACTTGCAGGGAGATGGGATTTCCATGATGCCCTAGGTGTACATGTCCATGTGTGCACCATCTAGCAAATTAGGATAGTCCACATAAATTTACTTTGGGGATTTACCAAGACATATAAATTAGTGTGGAATACCCTTATGTATTCCCTCACATGTTCCAAGTGTTGTTTTTGAACTTTGTTGCAGATAAATAGCACTTGTAGTTCAAATGTAGACCTAATTAGGCCTAATTATCTTAGCAAAACTAAGTGTTTTCCTATCTTATTTTCATTTCCATGTTTTGGTGCTTAAGTATAACCCCTTTAGACATAAAGAGTATCTAAATCCATATTTTTTTTAGAGGGTTATGTGGGATAATCTAAAACTAAGTCCAATTTCCTAACTGAAAAGGCTACAAGCAAGAAGTTGGGATTACACAGCAACTATGTTCAAAGGGTTTCACAAGTTGAATAGGATCATTGAATCTTTATCTTAGGGATGTAAATAGATTAAATACTAGAGTATAGATCACCCCTGGTCCTTGGAGTCACTTTATGGGGGATTTGAGGAAATCTAGCATATGTGCATAGTAGCTGACTAGTGGATGTTGGGGTTGAAGACTTGTGTGAACCTAGTGATTAGGTTCCCCAATTAGGAGTAGGTTGTGATAACCTTGAATCAAGTCATTTCTACACTTGTGATAAGTGTAGTGGAACTTTTCCTATTGGGAACACCTAAATTGGTGGTGTACTTCTTGAGTTTGAAGATTTGAAGCATCTACTTGTCTCTTTTGGGACTTCTTACTACCCACTCTGCATCAAGTGGTATTAGTGCTATGTCTACTCCTGAGGAAGAAGAAATTCCTGAAAGGTTTACAAATATATAACTTGCAAGGATGGTGAAAGAATAGAGGGCAGCGAATGTAGCCCTGACTAGGACACTTCAAGAAGTCAAGAACAAGGTAGAGAAGGGAAAAGAAGACATGTCTAATGGGGAAGAAGGGAGTGACGAAGAATGTGGGAGAAGAACCATGGATGAGAAGTTGGACTTACCAAATTTTAGTGGGAATATGAATGCAAATTTGGCCTTGGATTGGATTGAGGCCTTAACAAGGTTCTTTGAGTGTGAAGACATCTTTGAGAGATGGAGAGTAAAGATGGAAAAATCCAAGTTGAAGGGATCAGCCCTAACTTGGTGGAATTTTATCCAAACAAAGAGGGTGAATAATGGTAGAGACATGATCACTTCATGGAATAATATGATAGCAATAATAAAGGAGACATATGTACCTGAAGATTATGGGGTACAACTCCATAGAAGAAATAAAAACCTAAAGTAGAAAGACATGGATGTAGGCTCATACACTAAGGAGTTCCTAAAACTATGCATGAAGACTAATGCAACAGAGAATGAGGAAGAAAATTTAGCAAGGTACATGAATGGTCTCAAAGTGTCCATTCAAGAAGAACTTAGCCTACACTTCCCTACATCAGTAAACAAATGTTATCAAATGGAAATCAAGGTAGAAGAGAAATGGAAAATAAAACAAGATTTTGGCAAAGGGAAGAGCAATGATAGTGGAAATAATTTTAGAGGCAGAGGTACCTCTTGGAATAGAGGAAAATATAGTGGTAGAAGAAACAAGACCCCTAACCAAGGCCAAGGAGATAAAGAAAATAATGAATCCAATTTCAGAGGAAACTTTAGAGGAAGGAGACCTTTCAATAGAGGGAGAACAAATGCAGGAAAAGGCAATGGACCTCTGAAATGTTATTACTACAATTAAGGAATAACAAAAATCAAGGGGAAAGGAGGAAACAACACATTCAAGAGGATAAGAAAGAGGAAAACACCAACCCAAGGGATCTAGAACCAGAGGCAGAGCATGTTTGATGATGAGGCAAGTTTTTCTACAAGTACCACAAAGACAAGAACCACCTTGAAGGAAGAATCTATTTAGGACAAAAATCAAATGCCATGGAAAGGTATGTAATCTACTAATAGATTCTAGTTCAACTGAAGATTTAGTGTCTTTTGAAATGGTCCAAAAACTAAATCTCCTAAGAAACCACACCCCTTTCCCTACCACGTGTCTTGGCTAACCAAAGGTCAACAAACTTTAGTAACTGAACAAGCATGGGTAGAATTTTCTATAGCAGATTTCAAAGATAAAGTACTTTGTGATGTAGTGGAAATGGATGCTTCCCACATCTTACTAGGTAGACCTTGGAAATATTATGTGGATTCCACACATCATTGTAGGAAGAACACCTACTCCATAAACAAGAATGGGGAAACTTTTACCATGAAGCCCTTGCCTGATGCTAAGACAGAGAAAGAACCTATTGTTATCACCTTAGGTGAAAAGAAAATATTGCAAGTATTAAAAGACCCTAAGAATGAATCTTTTTTCCTAATTTATAAGCCCAAGGATAGCATAAGATCTTATGATAAGGATCCCATACCAAATGAAGTTAAGGAATTGTTAAATAAATATAGTGATGTCACTGCTAGTGACCTGCCCACAAGCCTCCCTCCCTTAAGAGATATTAGTCATCAAATAGATCTGATGCTTGGCTCCTCCTTACCAAATAAATCTCCTAATAAGATGACCCCTACTCAAAATGTAGAGATTGTAAGACAAATAAGTGAGTTTCTTGAAAAAGGACTGATTCAAAAGAGCCTTAGCCCATGTGTTGTCCCATCAGTCCTAGCACCCAAGAAACATGGAAAATGGAGGTTATGTAGGGATAGAAGGGCCATAAACAAGATCACCATAAGATACAAATTTCCCATCCCAAGAATAGAGAACTTACTAGATTAATTGGGAAATGCATGTTACTTCACAAAAATTGATTTAAAATTAGGATATCACCAAATTAGAATAAATCCAGGGGATGAACGGAAGACTAAATTTAAAACAACTAAAGGCCTTTTTGAATGGATTGTCATGCCTTTTGGGTTAAGAAATACCCCAAGCACATTCATGAGGCTGATGAATGAGATTTTCATTGATTTTATTGGAAAATTTGTTGTAATCTATCAAGATGACATACTAATTTACAGTCATAGCAGAGAAGAACATCTTGGACATTTGGAATAAGTTTTGAGGATACTTCATCAGTACAAGTTAGTGATTAACTTGGAGAAGTGAATGTTTATGAAGAAGGAACTTGTGTTCCTAGGGTTTGTCATCTCGCAAGGCACCCTGAAAATGGATCCTGAAAAGGTTGAAGCAATTGTCAACTAGCTTCCAACAAAAAGCCAATGTAATGTTAGAAGTTTTCATGGTCTTGCCACTTTTTATAGAAAATTTATTAAAAATTTCAGTCATGTGTGTGCACCTATGTTGGACACCATTAAAGGTGGTAAAAAAAAAGTTTGTATGGAATAAGGAGGCTAGTGATGCTTTCCAATACCTCAAGAATAGGGTATCCCAATATCTAATCCTAACCCTACCTAATTTCAACAAAGTGTTTGTTGTGGAGACAGATGCAAGAAATTTGGTAATAGGTTCTATCCTAAGACAAGAAGGTAAGGTTGTGCCATTCTTTTCTAAAAAAATAAATGATGCAAAGAAAAAGTACTCTACTTATGATTTAGAGTTATATGCCATGGTCCAAGAACCTAAAAAATGGAGGCATTATTTTCTCCCAAATGAGTTTATAGTTTTCACTTATAACCATGCATTGAGTTTCTTTAATACTCGGGACAAACCAGGGGTTAGACATATAAAATGGATGGAATAACTGCAGGCATACACCTTCAATATAAAGCACAAAAAGGGACTAGCCAAAAAGTTGGCTGATGCACTTAGCAGAAGGGTTGGATTAATTGAAGAAGTTCAACTTCAGAGTGTGGGCATTGACTCACTCAAACACTTATATGCAGGGGATCTTGACTTTGGAGAAGCCTTTGAGGTGTGCACAAATCTAATAGGCAGGTATCACACTAATTTTTGTGAATTTCTAATTTAAAATAATATTTTGTTTAAGGGGGCTCAGTTATGTATCCCCAATTATTCCATGAGAACAAATATAATCATAGAAAAACATTATGGTGGCATGGGAGGTCATTTTGGAATATACAAGACAACAAACTTGGTAAAAATAAGTTATTTTTGGCCAAAATTGGGTAAGGATGTCAGAAAATTTGTTGAATCATGTTCCATTTGTCAGCAAGCTAAAGGAGTAACCACTAATGAAGGCTTATACCAGCCTCTACCTATATCCACTAGACCTTGGGATTCCATCTCCATGGATTTTGTAATGGGTCTACCAAGAACAAAACAGGGGTATGATAACATTTTTTTCACTGTTGACAGGTTTAGCAAAATGGTGCATTTTGTTCCTTGCAAAAGCACAAATGGTGTTGTTATGAACCTGTGTGTTCCTTCTGTTTATTTTATTAGTGTAGTGTTGTTGGATTCATATTCTTTATAAGTTGTCCCATGAGTATATTTTATTATCCCACATTCATAGGTAGTAATACTTTTTTAAATTGTACTTAGCATATAAGTGTGTATTGAGCCCTTTGATGGTACCAAAAAATTTATTGTATTGAGCTTTCTCAAAGGAGGTTACCCCCTCAAAGTGGCCCATGATCAATAGATTCACTCTGAGTTTTACTATTACTCTATAATTCTATTATTTCATCATATTGTTGTAGGAGGTTCCTCTCATCTAGTATCAGAGCACTTTCTTGGGCTCGCTAGGTGAAAATTCTATAAAAAAAAAATTATGTCGTGGCCTTCAGGTCCATTTTTTGCATCTGGGTTCATTTTAAATTACAACATTTCTTTTTATTTCACTACTTCATTTCAGTTTTTAGTATCTGAGTGATTTTCCCTGAGTCGATTGTTTCAAAAAAAAAATCCATTTTTTAGCCATAGCTTCTTTGCTTTCTTCCTGTTTCCTCTCAAAGTTCCCCAAAACCCCTAAAATACCATTCTTCATACTTCCTTCCTTGAAGACCCTATCCCAAATTCCACATATCAAATCCCTAAATCCCTCATTTACCTAATTTTAGGTTTTGCCTAACTTTTTTGCTTCTCAGCCAATCGCCACCAAATTTGGCCATAAGGTTCATTTCCTAATTTTGCTCCTTTGTCCCTCTTGGACCACTCATCCCATTTTGCCTCCCCACCCCTAAAACCCTCATTTTTATTTTTCCCTTTTCCTTAGAAAGTGTCCAACCACTCATCAAACACCCATTAACCATCTACATTTTTCCCAAATCCAAGTTTGCCCGAACTGAAAAAGTTTCTGTTTCTATTGCTCTACCCATTTCAAAAAAAAATCCTGCTATATGGTTGTCACTCGTACAAGAGAAAAAATCATGCAGGAAAAAATTGCATCCCTCAATACCAAACTTCAAGATCTGGATGACAAATTTATCTATCTCACTCTTTAGCATTCATCCATGAACCGAAACCATTCTGGAGATGTTGGGTTCTCTTCTGGCAATTTTCATGGACCGAAGCTTGATTTTCCTCACTTTGATGGTGTTGATTTGACTGGATGGATTTACTAAGCAGAGCAGTATTTCAGCTTGCATAATACTCTTGATATCAAAAAATCCCCACTTACATCTTTTCATTTGGAACATGAAGCTCTTCAATGGTTTCATTGGTACATCAAGGCTAATGAAGACCCAACATGGAAATAATTGTGCACCCTCCTTTTGTAGCACTTTGACCGTAGTGCTTTTGATGACTTCACGGGAGCACTCACTAAACTTCACCAAACATGCATAGTAAGATAATACCAGATAGATTTTGAAAAATTGGATAATAACACAGAGGGATTGTATGATGAATTCTTCCATAGTTGTTTTGTCAGTGGTCTGAAGGATCACTTTGATCTGATGTAAAAATGTTCCAGCCCACTACAATGATGGAAGCCCTTGGGTTGGCTAAGTTAGCAGAGGACAAGATTAGTGCTCTACAATGTTCCAGATCCAATTTTGTTCCATTCCTAAATACAGGTTCTCCACACCCTCAAGTCACACCATCTCCCAGAAATACTCCTATCAAGCACTTGTCTAAAATAGACATGCGGGCCTGATGAGAAAAAAGGCTTTGTTATAATTGTGATGAGAAAGTGTCCTGGGGCCATAGATGTGTTCAGAAAAATCTCTATCTCTTGGATGTAGATTCTCCACCTGAACTAGAAGAGCATGTAGATGCTCATGAAATAGTAGATGATGAGGTTGAGCCTCAACAGCCACTTGCTAAACCTCCTTCGCTAGAAGCCCACCCAGAAATATTTGTCCATGCTTTGGCAGGAGTCACTACCCCACAAAACATGTGGGTCTAGGGTTTCTTCAAGAATATCCCTCTTACTATACTCATTGATTATAGTAGCACTCATAACTTCATTGACCCCCGAATAGCCAAATAGACTGATTGCTTTGTCCATCCCCGCTCTAGCTTTGAAGTCATGATTGCCAATGGGGGCACTTTACCTTGCAAAGGGAAATGTCATAATGTGCATCTCTCTATTGGAGATTATAACCTACACTCTGACATGTTTTCCTTTCCCTTACGTGGATGTGATGTGGTTTTGGGTGCCCAATGGTTATGCACTCTTGGCCCCATTCTATGAGATTTTGTTCAACTTTGGATACAGTTTCTAGCCAATGGGCAACAACACACTTTGAAAGGCTTATAGCCGGGGTCTCTCAGCATCATCAGTTCACATCGTATGTAAAATATTCTTAAGAAGAATTCACATGGTGTCATTGCTCAGCTCCATTCCATTTAGATGCAACCATCAGTGGTCTCTAGTACTGCTGTAGATCTACAACAAATTTTAGATAAGTATTTAGGTGTATTTGCTGAACCTATGGGATTTCCCCCTTCTCACCTAGAGGACCACCATATTTATCTCCTTTCTAGTAGCATTCCGCCCAACATCAGGCTCTACCGCTACCCATTTCATTAGAAGACTAAAATTGAGATGCTTGTTCATGACTTACTAAAGAAAGGTATTATTCACCCTAGTACCAGTTTGCAAAAAAGATGGGTCCTGGTGACTCTGCATTGATTTTTGAGCACTTAATCATCTCACCAAAAGGATAAGTTTCCCATTCCAGTTGTTGATGAACTTCTTGATGAGCTTTATGACACTCATTTTTTCTCCAAGTTGGATCTTCATTCTGGGTATCATCAAATTAGGGTTAATGAGGAGAATATCCCTAAAATAGCCTTCTACACACATGATGGTCACTATGAATATTTAGTCATGCCCTTTGGCCTCACTAATGCTCCTTCAACATTTCAGGTAGTGATGAATAAAATATTTTGGCCATACCTCTAGAAATTCATTTTGGTCTTCTTCAATGATATCCTCATCTATAGAAAAACCTGGGCTGAGAATCTCCATCATCTGGAGCTCATAATGCAACTTCTCTCTAATCATCAACTTTGTGCAAAATAGTCTAAATGTGTGTTTGGTCAGGAGGAAGTGGAGTATGTTGGGCATATTGTTGCACACCAAGGGGTCCAGGTGTATCCTAAAAAAATAGATGCAATGAAAAATTGGTCGCATCCTCAAACTCTCAAGAGCCTTCAGGGTTTTTTGGGGCTAACTAGCTATTACCGCAAGTTTTTCAAGAATTATGGGAAGATTGTAGCACCATTGAAAGATATGTTAAAAAAGGATTCTTTTACTTGGACCCATGTTTCTGAGAATGCATTAGAACAACTGAAACAAGATATGTGTAGTACACCTGTTCTCATTATGCCATATTTTTCCAAGCCCTTCACTATTGAGAGTGACACTTGTGACAATGGACTGTGTGTTGTTCTCCTTCAAGATGACTATCCTATTTTATTCACTGGCAAATCCCTTTCTAGTAATAATTTAGTCCTATCTACATATGAAAAATAAATGATGGCTATTTTGCATGTTGTATAGAAGTAGCAAAAATACCTCCTAGGGAGTCATTTTGTCATCAAGATTGATCACCAAAGTATGAAATACTTCCTGGAACAATGAGTATCCTCACCTACACAACATAAATGGGTTAGAAAACTCATGGGTTATGATTATGATATCACCTATAAGAAGGGTAAGGACAATATTGTGGCAGATGCTCTTTCTCACACATTTGATGATCAAGCTTCCCTTTCAACTATTTCTATTCCAATTCCCAATTGGTTAGAATCTATTTAGTAGGGCTATGTTAGTGACTCTTCTTTATCTCAAATCATTTAATAGTTGGCCAATAATACTTCTACTATACTGCATTACTCTTGGGATGGTGCTTCTCTCTGATACAAGGGTCATCTAGTGCTTCCTCTAAATCCAGATCTGCAATAGTATGTCTTTTATGAACTCGATGCCTCTCCTTCGGCAAGGCACTCTGGGTTCCTCAAAAATTATGAGTGGGCAAGGCGAGAATTCTTTTAGAAAGAAATGAAATAGATTATTCAACAAATGGTGGCTAAATGTGATACCTTCCAACACCACAAGGGTGAAATGACCCTCCTTTCTAGATTGCTGGAACCCTTGCCCATCCCTACACGGATTTGGACTGATATTTCTATGGCTTTCATTGAAGGGCTTCCTAAATCAGGTGGCAAGGTAGTGATCTTGGTTGTGGTTGATTGTCTCTCCAAATATAGTCATTTTTGTGCCCTGATCCACCCCTATACTGCCTCCTCAATTGCACAAATCTTCATTAACCAGATCTTCTATCTTCATAGCCTCCCTTCTTCCATTGTCTCAGATCACGATGCAAATTTAAGCAGTCATTTTTGGACTGAATTGTTTCAGCAAACTAGCACCAAACTGAAGATGAGTTCAGGTTATCACTCACAAACTGATGGTCAAACCAAACTTTTCAACAAATGCTTGGAAACTTATCTTCCTTGCTTCACTTCCAAACAACAACATCAGTGGGCCAAGTAGCTTCCTCTTGCTGAATGGTTGTACAATACCTCTTACCACACTGCATCTAAAATGAATCCATATGAAACATTCTATGGTCAAGAACCTCCAGTGCTCCTTCCCTAAACTCCCAATAGCTCACCAATCTAGGTAGTGGACACAGTTCTTTGCACCAGGGATCAGATTGTTCACACCTTACGAGATAATCTTCACATGTCCTAAAATCGAATAAAACAATGGGCAGATCAACACCCTTCTGAGTGCTCATTTCAAGTTGGGGATATGGTTTTTCTTTGTTTACATCCATACAAGCAATCCTCCCTGAAGCTTAAAGGGTGTCATAAGTTGGCTAGAAAATTTTATGGGCCATATAAGGTTCTGCAGAAGACTGGTTCAGTTGCTTATAAACTGGAACTTTCTCCTTCTTCCTACATTCACCTAGTATTTCATGTTTCTTGTCTCAAGAAAGTTCTTGGCACCAATGCTAGAGAAAAAACTTCTCTAGCTAAAATGGATAAGGAAGGATCCATTATCTTGGAGCCTGAGGAAACCCTTGACCAGTGCACTCGTCAGCTTCACTCTCACCCCATCTCTGAAGTCCTATTTCAGTGGCATAGAATGCAACTAGAGGATGTTACATGGGAACCCCTTCTTTAGATTTAGCGACAATTTCCACACCTTAATCTTTGAGGACAAATATTTTTTCTAAGAGAGAGGGGATGTTAGGAACTTGTGTGTTCCTTCTATTTATTTTGTTAGTGTAGTGTTTTTGGATGCATATGCTTTGTAAGTCATCCCGTGAGTATATTTTATTATCCCACATGCATAGGCAATAATACTTTTCTAGATTGTACTTAGTATATAAGTGTGTATTGAGCTCTTTCATGGTACCCATGAATTTATTGTATTGAGCTTGCTCAAAGGAGGTTACCCACTCAAAGTGGCCCGTGATCAATAGATTCACTCTGAGTTTTATTGTTTCTCTATAATTTTGTTATTTCATCATATTTCTGTAGGAGGTTCCTCTCAAGTGCCTCACACATAGCACATCTCTTCTTCAAAGAAGTAGTCAAAATTCACAGACTACCTCAGACAATAGTTTCAGATAGAGATGTTAAATTTCAAGGACATTTTTGGAGGAATCTTTCCAAAAATCTTGGCACAAATCTGACCTATAGCTCTGCCTATCACCCACAAATAGATGGGAAAATAGAGGTGGTCAATAGGTCAATTGGAAATCTTCTAAGGTTCTTCACAAAATAGTATACTCAAAGTTGGATATGATACTTCCCCAATAAGAATTTTATTTTAATGACTCTTTAAACAGGTCCACATGCAAAACACCTTTCCAAACTATCTATGGCTTATACCCCAAGGGTCCTCTAGACTTAGTATATTTACCTTCAGATTTTAAAGTAAGTGCACAAGGTGAAGATCTAGCAAAGCTAATCACCAAAGTTCAAGAAGAAGTAAAAGATACATTGCGGCAGTCCACCATCAAATACAAAGTATAGGTAGATAAGAAAAGGAGAGAGATTCATTTCCAAATTGGAGATAAGGTATGAGCATACCTAAGGAAAGAGAGACTACCTAAGGGCAAATACTCATTGCTACACATGAAGAAAGTTGGGCCATGCACCATTCTCAATAAGATGGGTGAAAATGCTTATGAAATCTCTCTTCCTCCTACCTTATTGATCTATCCTATATTCAATGTTTTAGACCTCACCCCCTGCAAATGTGTTTTAGATGTAATAAATGTGCAGGATCCATAGGAAGAGGAAGATGGAGACTATGTAAAAAATCTTCCACAAAGAAAACCAATGGAGTTGGAAACAATTCTTGAGTCCAAAATGCTGAAGCAAACAAGGAAATAGAAGTATATATAATACCTGGTTAAGTGGAAGGGACTCCCTAATATTGATGCTACCTGGGTGACAGAGGAGCAAATCAAACAACATGGCATCACCCTTGATCAGTTAACCTCAAGTGGAAACTTGAGTTCAAATCCTCATGGGGAGTATGGTGTAGGAGAACCCTAGACAAACTAAGTCTCCTTTGGCATTCGTGGACCTCAAGTCCATAATAGTCTCAAGGACATGTTAGACTACAGGTTTCATATTGGGTACATCTTTGTAAGACCTAGTCCCAAGATTGGCATTTATAAGCCCTTGGTCAACTATTGGTCAAGTAGTGCCCCAAACCTTAGAAATAGGTTAATTTACTATGTTTTCATGTTTTTAACTTGTTTTTGGTCCAATAGGGATCATAACATTTGGTTTTGGACCAAGTTAGTCACCTAGAGTGCAAAATTGCTAAAAATTTGTCAAGCAACTTTGACAACTTTTGTCAAACTTTGTAAAACTTATTCCCAAATGGATAATTAGTTTGAAAATGGGATGTAACTATTGGAAATTCCTACATAAGCCCTTATAGGTAGGTGGTATTCAAGAAACAATCAGTTTGTACAGATAGGTACGAAAGTATTGGAGGGAGAGGATGAAATATTAAGGTAGCCCTATTTATTAGCTTTCATTTTCACTTGATCTCATGTTCTAATCTTTTGTCCATCGAGAGTTATTACATTTTTACCCCCCCTCCTCGTTTGTAGGCCCTAAATCAGGGTTTCATCTAATAGTTGCGTTTTCTCTTCGATTCCACCATGGGAATATGATTCCCCTTGCTAGAATTCAAGAATTGTGTATGTACTTTAAGATTATGCAGGTTTTATTTGGAAAATTGTAGGGAGATGGGTTTTCCATGATGCCCTAGGTGTACATGTCCATGTGTGCACCATCTAGCAAATTAGGAGAGTCCATACAAATTTCCTTTGGGGATTCACCAAGACCTATAAATCAATGTTGAAGACCCTTATGTATTCCCTCACATGTTCCAAGTGTTGGTTTGGACCTTTGTTGCAGGGAAATAGCACTTGCAGTGCAAATGAAGACCGAATTGGGCCTAATTGTCTTAGAAAAACTAAGTGTTTTCCTATCTTCTTTTCATTTCCATGTTTTGGTGCTTAAGTCTAATCCCTTTGGGAATAAAGTGTATCTAAATCCCTATTCTGTTTAGAGGGTTATGTGGGATAATCTAAAACTAAGTCCAATTTCCTAACTGAAAAGGCTACAAGCAAGAAGTTGGGATTACAAAGAAACTATGTTCAAAGGGTTGCACAAGTTGAATAGGATCATTGCATCCTTTTCTTAGGGACATAAATAGACCAAATCCTATATTATAGGTCACTCCTGGTCCTTGGAGTCAATTTATGGGAGATTTGAGGAAATCTAGCATATGTGCCTAGTAGCCAACTAGTGGAAGTTGGGGTTGAAGACTTGTGTGAACCTAGTGATTAGGTTCCCCTATTCGGATTAGGTTGTGATAATCTTGAATCAAGTCATTTCTACAACTGTGATAAGTTTAGTGGCACTTTTCCTATTGGGAACACCTGAATTGGTGGTGTACTTCTTGAGCTTGAAGATTTGAAGAATCTACTTGTCTCTTTTGGGACTTCTGACTACCCACTTTGCATCAACTTGGTATGGTGTTTATCCATGCTCAGTATACCCTAGACTGATATTGTTGTTGAATCTTCCTTGTCCATCCAAAAAATCATCCATTCTTTTTGTACTTTCTTTAGCTCTCTTGATCATATCATTGTGTTGTTGCTGAATCCTTACTTCGTGTTTTAGTTTTTTATTTTCTTCTCTTAGCTCACCAATAGCTTCTAATTTTACATTGAGTTAGTTTTTTAGTTGGTTTTCCTCTTGACTCGTAAGAAAATTTTTATTGGTGATCTCATGATGATGTTCAGTAAGTCTTTGTATTTATGATTCTCTCTCTCTTGTAGGTTTATAGTGATCTTCCTCCTATCATCAGTAGCTAGTGTTATTTATTTCTCAGCTTGTCTATCATTATTTATAACCTTAATCATTCTTACCATCTGTGTCTCTTGACCCATTTACATTGATTTTACTTGTCTAGCCAGATGTTGATTGATTTAATTCAGACTTGTAATGCTTCCTTCAGATGTGTCTGATGTATTGCTAGATGTAGATCCTGTTGACTCAAATAAATTAGGAATCTCTTCTTCATGATAGTCTATTTCATTACAGTGAGATGCCATAACCTTTCTTTCATCCATTAGCTCTCTCATCTTGATTCTATCTTCTTTGTATTTCTTATATAAGATCTGTATCTCCAACTTCTGATTCTCAACACTCTTGTCTATCTTATACCTTTCTATTATATGATCTTTTCTCTCAAGTGATTTAAAATTTTCATAATAAGAGATCTAGCTCTGATACCAATAGTTGGAATAATGAAATGGTGTGTAATGAGAGGGGAGGGGTGAATCAATACCCTTAAAACTTTTTGTCAATTAACCTTAATCCTTTTAGTAATTAATTCTTTGCATTACCGACCATATGTGCTATTCTGTCTTTATGTATGTAATAACAATTCATAAACTTAATTTGCATGTAAACATTCATAGAAACATTCATGAAATGTATTAACACATGACACAAGATTTGGTAATGCAGAAAAACCTTGTTAGAAGGTAACAACTGCAGTGGGGATGAAACCCAAAAGACTTCATTATCTGCAGAATGGAAGGGGCCAGTTAAGGAATACAAGTTTGATCAATTCTGATGATCTTACCCTATTAGGAGTAACATGTTTAGACTGGTTAAGGTATACTCTATTAAGAGCTTTAGCGACACTATTTAGTGTGCACTCAGGTAAGTGATTTACAAAAGGATTGTTAAATCCACCTTCTCAAAGGATTTCTTCTATTTACTACACTTGTTAGAATGTAGTCAAAAATACTCATTGACCTGAGTATATGCAATCCTAAATTGCTGAGTATAGATCCATTAAAGTTAAAAATATGATGTATCACCTATTGTGATTGATTAATACCTCCGTTCTACTCGGTAGCCTTGAAACTTGTTCCTTGTAACTGATTTCATCTTTTGTTGTCCTTCTGCATGAAACTCTGTATCTGATCCTTAGATGTGCTCTTCGGCTACAATCATCATCACCTCATCATGTTATGATTTATTACACATCTATTTACACATTGAATTGACCTAAATAGGTTTCACACATAACTATGAAAACTCTTTGATCAAAGGTTTACAACTTGACCTTGATCTCCTAGTTTGCATGTTTACAATCAGTTAGACTGATTAAAACAATTAAATTTGCTTTACTTGTCCCTCAAGAAATGGATTTAAAGATAAACTTTAAGGATAAATATAAAACTTAAGTGTTTTGTCTGACGTGTGACTCATATCCACATTTCTCAGAATAAATCATTCTCTCGGTAGATTGGTGTTCAGGTTACTCTGTAGTCTGTCTGTCGGTGTTTACTGTAAGCTTGTCTATCAGTGTTCACTGTAAGCTTGTCTATCGGGTTCCTCTGTGAACTTTTCTCTTAGGTTTCTCTATTGTTTTCTCTATTGGTTTACACTATTGATTGCTCTGTTAGGTTACCCTATAGGTTGTGTCATTGGTTTACATTGTAACATGTTCTATTGGTTTACTCTGTTAGCTGCTCTGTCAGGTTACACTGTAATCCTGTCTTTCAGTGATCATGTACCGACGGTTCAAAAACTATTTATGAGGGTCATGGATGAAGTACCAAAGGATTAGTTAGGGGTATTTTTGGTAGCATACCTAGATGATATCCTCATGTTTATCAAAAAAAAAGAGGATCACATGAAGCACCTAGAAATTGTGTTGAGAAGGCTACAAGAAGAGAAGCTCACCATAAATCTTGAAAAGAGAGAGTTTATGAAACAAAAAATCATCTACCTAGGATTTGTAGTATCCCAAGGTGACTTGAAGATCTATAAGAGTAAATTTGAAGCCATTTTGAGTTGGCCTACTCCTAAGATAGGGACTAAAGTCAGAAGCTTCCATGGGTTCACCCAACTCTATAGGAAGTTTGTCAAAAGATTCAATGAAATGTGTGCACCTGTCCTAGATACCATAAAGGATGGAGTCAAGACAAAGTTTATATGGACCAAAGAAGACAATGAAGGGTTTGAAAGATTGAAGAAGGAAGTATCTACTCAACCAATTCTGGTGTTACCAAGTTTTGAAAAACTATTCATTGTGGAATGTGATGCTAGAAACATAATAGTGGGGGTAGTCCTAAGTCATGAAGGAAGACCAGTAGCCTTCTTTAATGAAAGATTAAATGAAGAAAAGTTAAGTTATTCATCCTATGATCTAGAGCTTTATGCATTGGTGCAAGATCTTCAAAAGTGGAGGCACTATTTGTTTCCAAAAGATTTTTTTGTATACACTGACAACCATGCCTTAAGCTACATAAACACACAAGAGAATCTTAGTTTGAAGCATATAAAGTGGATGGACTTTCTGAAATCATACACCTTTACAATCAAACACAAGAAGGGGGTAAATAAAAAGGTTGCAGATGCACTCAGTGGGAGGTTTCTTACTATTCAAGAGATACAGTTGCAGAGCATAGGGGTTGAAGGATCCACGGATCTTTATGAAGGAGATGCAGATTTCTCAGAGATCTATAAGGTCTATAATGGTTTTGAAAAACACTTTCATAGTGAGTATGTAGACTATACTTTATAGAATGGTTTATTGTTTAGATGGAAACAACTATGTGTTCCAAGGGGTTCCATGAGGGAGAACCTCATTCAAGAGAATCACAATGGTATCTTAAGAGGAAACTTCAGGTTAAACAAGACCCTAGACCTAGTGGAGAGATTCTATTGGTGGCTTAAAATGTAGAAAGATATAAGGAGGTATGTTGAGAAATGTGGATTATGTCAGAAGGAAAAGGGGATATCATCAAAATCAAGAACTTATCAACCATTTCCCATCCCAAATAGGCCACGGGAATGCATAAGTATCAATTTCATAGTAGGGATACCTTGGAAACCAATTGGTTTGGATAGTGTGTTTGTGTTAGTGGGAAAATTCAGTAAGATGAGTCACTTTATCCCATGTAAAAAAACACATGATGCTAGTCACACTGCCCACCTTTTCTTCAAGGAGATAGTAAGGATACATGGTTCGCCAATGAGCATAGTTGTAGACAAAGATGTGAAGTTTATGGGACACTTTTGGAAGACCCTTTGGAAAATATTAGGTTCTAATTTGGCTCATAGTTCTGCATATCATCCTCAAATAGATGGTCACACAGAGGTAATCAATAGGGTTCTTGGTAATTTGTTGAGATGTCTAACCAAGGAATATTGAAAAGGATGGGAAAAATTCATCCCATAAGTATAGTTTTCCTATAATGATAGTGAAAATAGGACATTGGTAAGAGTCTATTTGAGATTGTGTATGGATTACATCCAAGGGGTGTTTTTGAGCTTAGAGATCTCAAAGGTTATGATGGGATCAATGGACATGCAGATGATTTTTCTCAGTTAATGAGAGAGGTCCATGAGCAAGTAAAGAAGACACTAATGAAGGAAAATTAGAAGCTTAAAGCTAAGAAGGATGAAGAGAGAAGAGATTTATAATTTCAAGTAGGAGAATTGGTGATGGTATAATTTAACAAGGCTAGGCTATAGAAGGGTGCAAGGTGTTAGCTAAGTATGGTTAAAATTCCTACAAGATAGATCTACCCAAGGATAAGTCCATTTATCCCATTTTCAATGTGAAGGACTTGATTCAATATGTTGATGGGACTTTGTGACCGGTCTCATCAACAGATGAAGAGTTGTCACCAAGTATTGGGGTACCCACCAACTTTGCCTATAAAGGTTGTTCGGGGAATAAATTCTATATGCCTTCAATCACCTGAGTGTTGGGTCTTGACGGTGTGGGGAGATCAGTTGGGAAAGTGACTATTTTTGTTTAGGGGGATAGCTAGTTTTGACTCATTTTCTTCAGGGATTTTAGTGATAGGTTGTGGTTTCCTGCAAGCACGCATGAGTTTACCCAATAAACAACAAAAGATGGATCAAGTTTTGGAGTTCATTATTCTACTTATGGTCATGCAATATATCTTTAACATCAATAATTCTCTAATGAACTACACTAAATACTGAATGCATACAGAACCATCAGTTCATACATATTCAATACCAAGGGGAAATGAGATCATCTAATCTAAAAAAACATCAAAGCAAAGGACATTAGAAACATACAGCACAAAAGAGATATTGCTAACTCAGAGATCAGAACACCAACAACATCATTTCCAGAAACTCTTCCTTCTTCATTAAAAAAATGTCCTAGTAGCACTGGTGTGTACTTCAATGGCTCCAAGGGAGCATCTAACTACTAAGAACTACTAAGCATTAAGCTCTGCAACTACTAAGAAACAAAATGATAATAGTATTGGACTGTAAAATCATCAATTTCACTGACCCTTGAAATGAGGTCATACTTATTATTTTACTGTACACTTGACATTAAAATACAATATCTGGTGGCTAGTACTACCTGAACCACTTACAATCACCTTGAAAAATGTAGAGGTCTAACAAGTCAAAGGAAGAAGACAAGAAAAAAGGATGGAGGAATCGGCTTTGAGAAGAGTGCCGAAGTAAGAATAGAAGAAATCTGATCTTCCCATAGTTTGAGGATACATGCCTCACTAATGCAAAATGCAACTCACTTTCTTCAATGCACCAGGTAGTTAATGTTGGAGTGGCACCTTGGGAAGATCACTTGTCAAAACCATGTCACTGTTTGACATGCCCTATCAGGATCATGTACCTCCTGACCCCCTTTATTAACTTCTTGATAATTATTGGTTGGCTCTGGGGGACTTGGACATAGGTCATCGAAAGGATAAAATTTTTTTGGATCCATAATTCCAAAGTTTGGGAGCTTACACTTAAAGAATAATGAATGTTCAAAATGCACCTTGCTGGTAACAATCTCCAGAGCCCAGAGAACCTTACTATCCTTTTCTATTTTTGAACGCCTCCAAAATTTGGCCAATGCCATCTCCATCTATATCTTTGATATTATTCCACCAGTCACAGATAATTCCAAACTTCTCATCAATATCCCTGGCCCCGTCCCAGAATTCTTCTACTAACTTTACGGAGTCATGAGCTCAGAGCATCATCTTAGATATTCTTGACAATTTTCCTCCGTCAAAGTCTCTGGTAGACTAATATCGGTACTCCATCAACTCATCAAACTTGCTGAGGACATAATCCTCAAGGGCACAAGTCCTAGTGGTGAAGGGATCAACTTTTGAAAGCCTTCCAATGAATTCCTAATATAGGTCCTAAGGATACTAGACTGTCATGACCTTCTCCTTTATGGTCGTAACCAATTTCTTGCTTACCTCAATTTTGAGGCCAAGTCTGGAGTAATGATCCTGGAGGAAATCAAAGGATTCCTCTCCTAAAATTCCTACCTCAGTGATGGTCTCTTCTCTAGAGTTTATTACTTCTTCTAATCTGGAACTTCATTCCTCATACTTTTCTATCTTCCCTTCCCATAGGGTGATGACACCATTTACCTTGCCAAGGAGATTGTTGACCAGATAAAGGTGTGGGAGTGACACTTCCAAGAATTTCCATACGGCCTTGATCTACTTTGTGATCCACCCATGTATAGCCTATGCCTTCTTCTTCATGGCCTAAAGAGCATCCATGTCACCCTTTGAAAGTGGTGTTCAGGAGGTGGAAGCTTCCATATGAATCTTGGCGAGTGGCTGTGTAAGTTCTATGAGAAGTCTGAGGAGATTTTCATTTTTCTCTCTTTCCTCCTTTAACTTTTGTGCCTATTTGTTGTACTAGGCTTCAACTACCCAGGTTGCCTACCTTAGCGGGTCTAGCTCACCCTTCTTATCTCTCCTCTTGAAAGCCACTTCTGTGACTACATGTTCTTTGACCCTTTCTCTCTCTGCATCTTAATCTGGGGGAGGGGTTGCAACCACTACAACTGTATTTCCTCCTGGACCAGTCTGAAGGGTATGGATGGTTTGGGCCTTTTTGGGCTTCTTAGCCTCTACATTCTAGGCCATCATCTTTGCCAACAATAGGGGAATGCATACGAGCACTAGGGCCTTTCTCTTTCTAGATTACACCAGCCATTGTGGTGGCTGAGGCAGTTTTGTTTCTAAGGCATGAGTATAAGGGCCTTCTTTGGAGTCTGGTGGTGTATCTTTGGTATCTTGGTCGCATCAGACTCTTTTTCCTTTTCTTGTTGATCAGGGATTTTAGTATCTTCCTCCCTAGTGGCGTTCTCTTCTAAGGTTTCGGGGACCCCATCTTTGTCGACACCAGCATCATCTGTATCACCAGGGTTCTCCCTATCTTTTTCATCATCTACGGTTTCAGTTTCCATATTATCGAGGTTATCCCTCCCATCTTGTTGTTGCTGCTGTTGTTCATCTCCAATGTCTTTTGTTGGGACATCCTTCTCCCTAGGCACATCTTTTGGAGGAGGTAGAGGTGTCTGGCCAATGTTTGGTTGTTGGGCCACTAGGACCACCTTTCTGAATGTTGTACTCCAGGGAACTTGATCACCCAAAGTAACTAAAGGCATTTGGAGCATGACGGTTGGGGGTACGGTTGATCCCGTAGGTTTTCTTTCCCTAGTTGTCAGTTTCTCATCCTTTGTTTTCCTTGAATCTATCTCGGTCCCTTGGACTAGTGTTTCCTCTATGTCTTGTGGATCCTTTTGTACTGCTTCTTATTCTAGCTCCTTTTTGAGTTCCTAGACCCCTTTTTCTAGGACCACTTCCTTTTTTGGTGTCTCCCCTTCATCGGGGATTATCTCTACTTCTTGCGCTACTATTTCTTCTACCACCTTATGTATCTCCCCGTGTAGATTCATGAGTTCATCTGTCCCAAATATGTCATCAAAGTTATCATACAGAGGGGAGGTCTTTGGGAGATCCTCTAGTTTAGGGGATTCTAAACTAACCTCCACCAGGGGAACATTAGGCATGTTGGGGTGCATTTCATTACATGGGGGATTTTCTATCCTCTGCTTCTTTCTTCTTTGTAATGGGGCCTCAGCATCCAAAACATCTATGGACTGCACCTCGTCCTCTGTCTGCCAACCCATGAGTGCCTCTAGTGAAGGGGATCCTATCAGGCAGGCAAATTTGACTTGAGTAACCAGGAGGCCATGGGAAAGATAGGTGCTTATTTTCTAACTCGTTAGTCTTGATGCCTCTAGATGACCATGAATTTGATCCAAAATAGAGAGCGAACCTTGTGGAGTAACTTGAGATGGGATGTCTTTCTTCTCCTTCCCCTTGTCTTTGCTTGGTCTTGTCACTCTGGAGGTCGAAGTAGACCCCTACAAGATTGGTATTTATGGTTGTTATCAATGATGTGGTGACTCACATCCTCAATCATCAAATTCTCTAGGGTGTCCCAATCCACTGGAGGGAGATCCAACTTTTCGATCCCCTGTTCATTGTATTTTGGGTCCTCTAGAGGCCCATCATTTGAAAAATATTTTGGGAAGCCCCTAAGGTTGAGAGCTTTCATCAAACCTTTGGACATATATGAATTCTGTTGGGCCCGAAGATCAAAACTATCCTGAAAATCCACCCTTAAATCTTCAACATGAACTTTATGTGGTACGGATGCCTGGGGCAGCACCTCTCTTATCTTGTAAATTGGATCAAAATTATTCCTGGTGAGGTGGAATTCTACCAATCCCAGACTCTTTAGTTCATTATTGGCTTCCTTAGCCACCACTGTGAGACTACAAGAATAGTTCCCACAAGTGATTGGGAACAGAATGGATGTGACATTCTTTAAGGAAAAGAATGCATGGAGTTCTAGGATTTTCCTGCAAAACTCCAAAAGAATAATCCTATCCCCACAATCCCTGGGGAGTAGGAAGGGCTTCCTAGAGAAGTTGGTCAGCTGAATATAAGTGTGTTGCTGGAATTGAATAAAATAATTTATGTATGTGTTCACCAAAGTCATCACCTCCTGCGACAATCGGTACCCAAAAATCCTGATTGAGTGTCAAAATGTTATGGTAAATGAATACTTCATTCACCCTACAAAATGGGGGAAGTTGATTTCCCTTTGAATGCAAGGAAAATGATCCCATGGGGTAAGATGGTTAGGCCCGTTCCCAAGAATTCCCACTATCTACAAACTCCAAAAAGTGGGTCTCTGTTGGGCCAGTGCCCATAATACATATGAGGTCATGTAGAACTTTGAATTTTGGAGGACATTCTCTAGTTGGAAGTCTACATGATTAGCAATGATTGTCACCCAGCCAAAGGTCTAACTATAGGTGGTGATGTAGTAGAGAAAATAATACATCCATGGTAAAAATTCTCTGGCATGGGGCTCTTCGAAGAGCCTGCACAAAAAGATGATTCCTTCCTGTATGCATTCTTTAAAGTCCCCGCGGGGAATCTCTAGCTTCATCTTCTTATAGTCCCTCCTTGGGGACTTTAGCTAGTGAGTATTGAGATGTTGCTGGGTGAGAGTGGAAATTTATTTGAACTCCTTCAATCACACTGATAGGGAGACAACAATGGCTCCCTTGAACTGGGGGATTCCCAGCCTCGAAGAAAAAGTGGTAGTATCCAGATTGACAAGGGCCGCCAGATAGTGTAGTGGTAGAGGATCGGTGAGCAAAAAAAATGAGGTGGGAGAATTGTAGTGTATCACTAGTTGAAGGATCAGCTTTGATGCTTGCATAGAGTAGGGGAAACTTGTAGCTTTAATGATTCCAGAGGTGGCCGTGTTCTTTGCCATATCATCTCTGGCAGCCCTCTGTTGATACATGGTTTGGACAAGGCCCTACATTTCATCCCATAGTCCGGGCTCAGTACCTATGATCTGTTGTAGCTTGGAGTCCACTTTGGACCCCACAAGAACACCTTCCCTTGGGTAATTAGAGGTTAAGGGAAGTTTGGCTAGCATCTTCTCAGCCTTTGTTTTTGTCACCGCCCGAGTGGAAGTAGTTGGAAGCTCTGGACTTCCAGGAGGAGTTGTTACTTCTAACATCTTGTTGGATAACCTACAAGACTGAAGAACTATTAATACATATAATATGATAAAAATACAACATTTTTAGCGACTCTAGGGAATTCACCGCCATCTTGCATATGTTTAAAGAATATTAGTATGCATCAAAATCCCAGAATGTAAAAGTTAGCAAAGATTGGATTTTGATCGATACCCGAAGGTCCAGGGGTATTAGTTTATGCAAAAAAATGGGATGAAGACCCAGGGACTTCTAAGCACCTGGAGCCTGGAGAAACTATCTGTTATTGACGTGATCAGGCAGTATGCCATGCTTGGCTAACATGGGTTATCACATGGTCACATGATAGATAGTGTAATGATTCTTAATGGAGACAAGTGGGTTGACACAAAGGAAATGAATGCCAAATGGGATATTTTTGAATGCTCCCTCATGGGTAAATTAATCCTATCATTAATGATGAAGTGATATAGGAGAGAGAATCATCACCATGGATTGAACAGGCAAGGTTCTAAGTTTGAGCTAGGTGGACACCATGTGGATGAGCTCCAAACTCCATTTTAACATGTAGAGCATGAAAATCTCGCCATGGGAAGGGTTACCAGAACAATATATAGACCCAAAATATATAGGGGAAAGCTGAAAAATGACACAATCTACATGAACTATCTACAACTAAGGACTACCTAGAATTTACAGCATGGTTCTGACACCTTGACATAGGAACCTTAAGAATTTACAACTAAAATACATCATTTATAGGGCTGAGACCAATGTGAGGAAGGTGGAAAACATTCTTGTGGAGAAATCCTAGCAACATGAGGCAAAAATACACCAGAAAGAAAAGTAAATCAAAAGGAAGATGAAACCGAAAGAAAAGAAGAAAACACAAGCAAAATTTAAAAAAAACCAACAAAGACAAAACTAGGAAGAGGAGAGCCGAAGGGCCTACCTTAAAACATGAATAAAATTTGAAAGAGGAGCATGGGAGGCGATCTACAACTGATGAAGCTTTCATAGACCATGAAACAACCATGAATGCACCACTTTTAATCACCACTTAAGCACTGTCGAGCACCGAGAGCAATTCACACTTAATCACTATTTAATTTCCTTAATCACTCTGGGTAATTGCTATAGATAATTTGTTCATGGTAAATGGGAAAGTGATAGGTGAAACCTATTTATACCCTGTAACACCCCGCCAGGGAACCCAAGAGAGATTAACCTAAACATGTCACTATGTGTGCTGAATAATTTTTTTTTTTTTTTTAAAGTTAACATAAAGAAACATACAATCATGCGGAAGCAATTACCATATATGCACATGTCTTACACTCACATCGATCACATGACTCAAGGGTTCCATGATGTTGAATTACTTAAAGAAAAACACAACTAACATAATAACAAAAGATTCCATCTGATTATTCATAGCAAATACAACTTACATAACCATAATTACAATCCTCATGGATAACCATGAAACCACCATAAACTCACATCCACTACACATGTCATAGGGTATGTGGTAATCACTCTAATCTACTTACTATTACAATTTCCAGATTAGGTATCACATCCGATACTTTAATACAGGATTACAATAATGAAATTACATAATAAATGATGAAGGAACATAAGAGCTCATCCGCAATGAACCATCAAGCACCTGGTACAAGGACGTCGAATCTCAATGGATAAAGAATCACTACCACCCGTCTGTGTGGAACCACAAAGGTCCACCCCACTGTGCTGAGGAGATAACAATAGATCCTAATCAGATATCCAAACCAACAAGACGTAACCACTAAGCAAGGGATCCTGATAGCTCTCTAATTCGGTGTACTAATCATCACAAAGGTAAGACTCACTAATCCAGAGGCAACTGACAACGTAGGAAATCTAGCATGTGTAAAGGAAGGTGTCATCATATAGGTCTACCCTCAAGTTCAGCCCAGATAATCACAACGGATTTCGGCACCCAAGTGACCATACATGGAGCTAATGTCCTCTCATACTGACAAGGCCCACTAACCATGTCAGATACCTCGCAGGGTAA
>MU225900.1:2493543-2569873 GCA_018584345.1 Thuja plicata | reverse complement strand
TATATATGAAGACTTTTTGTAAAGTGAAGACATAGATGAGCGAAATTATATGTATATGTAAGAATGTGAATGGAAGATGCGAGAGAAGAGGTTGACAAAGATCATTGAAGAACTATGACTAGAACTATATAAGCGTTGAAGATTCTTGTTTTGTTCATTACTGAGAACACTTTGTAACAAAAGTTTTGTTGTAAGAGTTGTAAGCTTAGTTGGCCCCTAACAAGGTGTTGTATACCTTTAACAAGATTTTTATTCCTTTAACAAGGAAATGTACTATGTAATATTCATCTCCTAACAGGGCCATTATAGTTTAGTGAATTCTTGTGGGTACAATCCCCACTGGGGTTTTCCCTTGTCCAAGCTTTCCTTGACAAAAAATAATGGTGTTACAAGTTTTGTGTTATTTTTTTATGTTCTTTTCATTTCAGCAAGCTTATGGTTTATTTGGAATTAGTTTAAGTTTAATTTAGAGTGTTGTAATGCTGATTTACCCCCTCTTAGTATTACTTGATCCTAACAACCCAGGCATCAAAAATCTGATCTAGATAGGTGGCATATGGGTGCGATGCCTTTAACATTATCTTTTGATCATCTTTTGCTTAAGCCATAGCATCGTCTATCTAATCAACTTTAACTTGTATGATCTTTACTTTTCTTTACTTTAATTCACTTCTTATCTTTGTCTTTAATTCTGAGAACTTCATTTCTTTGTATTTGTAAATCTCACAATGTAACTTTACCTAACTTGTCTTGACCATAGTTTTATCTAGAGATTTAGGGATAACACTATCGTCCAAGTTGTTGAATAATTTACTTAACTCAACTCACATTCATAGAAATAGCAATAACCCCTGGATCTTTCTGCCTTTGAAACACATGGAAAAATCTTTTTAAATCCTTTGAGCATAAAAAACCTATCTTTGGATCGATTATGAGATACAGTGACAAATTAAATCTCTGAATCTCCAAAAGTTAAGCTTAACCCTAGTTTGATTCAGAAATTTAGAGGTAAGAGACATCTTGTAATTACTGAATACATGTCTTGACTCGTGCTTTATCTCAAGACTCAATGAGAACCACTGATCTCATCTACCACTTGGACATGTGTCTGCATCTTGGATCATTTATCTAAATTGCTAAATCCATCTTTGACTTTTTGACCTATCTAGTGATCCAACGACAATCGTAGATTGATTCTTTGATCAACGGTCCAAACTTTATCTCAAAAAACCTAACTTTAACTTAGGCCCAATCTGGAGATCCCTCGACAAAGAAAATATCATGATATCCAATAGTTATCCTTAACTCGGGTCAAGTCTGGAGATTCAACGACAAACAAGCATCTCTGAATTGTTGAATAGAACTTAACTTGACTTGACCATGCTTTGATCTAGAGATTCATAGATAAAGTTAATCTCTGAATCTTGCAATAATTTAATTAACCTTGATTCCATTCTGAGATCACAAGATAGCCACAAGATCAACCTTACATCAACAAATGAGACTTAATCTCATGATTTCTTGACTTAACTCTAATCTGTTCTGAGACTCACAGACCAAGATATCTTTGAATCACCAAATATAGCTTCACTTAACTTGGCTAAACATAGGTTTCATTATGAGATCTAGAGATAAACTAAATTACCAAGTCATCACTCACATGTCTTAATCCTTGAGTTCACTTGGAGATTTAGCACACACCATATGATTAGATCTTAATCTACGACCATGACTTAATCCTAGAAAAGAACTAACATATTCTCTCTTGACAAGACACATGGTGAATAGGAGCTTTGCCTTGAAGGTTAAAGTAACTGCATCTCTGGCTTGAGATATAACACCAATTTTTAGATCCCTTTGAATTTAACCACTGATTAATCTAACCACAATTAAAACTTGGTCCTGGCAAATGCTACATGGCATTCTATTGCAAAGCCTTAAAGGTTAAAGAACATTATCTCTGTGATGAAGGGAAAGCACCTGCCATAGATTTAAAGTGGATATGTCAAATATTAACATTCATGTAGCCCGACCACTTTACATGTGGTGCTCAGTCACGAAGCCTTTAACATTAAAAGGTTTGCAACTTTTTCTTTAAGGCATAACAACCACCGTGCGATCAAAAAGATCTGACAGTTCATAAATTTGCCGCTAACTTTTGTAAAATACTGACATAACTTTTGTAAAATACTGACATCACAAGACCCGACCTTGATAGATGGCATCATGACATGATGCCTTGATAAATAAAAGGAGATCATCTTCATGATCAAGGTGTAACGCATGTCGTAGGATTAAAAAAGACATGCTCAATAGAGACAAAACATAATTTTTTTAGGGACTTAAGAACTTAGGAAAAATTAAAAGGGAACCCTACTAGGCAACATGACTTAGGGAAATAAAAAGGGCCCCACCAAGACATGATACATGACTTAAAGCTTTTAAGTTACACATAAAGGTAACTATGAAATATAACAAGTCGTTGAGGGTTTAGGGATTTAGGGGTTTTTCATGCAAATAACCAAGGGTTTAAGCACAAATACCTTAAGGGTTCATAAACCAAGGTGCAAAAAACTTGGAAAAACCAAGAACCATAAAAAAATTAACATTGCTAAAATTGGCTCCAACTAGGGATGTATGCCTCTTGAAGGTATAACAAGGATTGATAATTTATGAGATAAGAAGACCACCTACAGGAAAAAGAAACTAACCTACAATAGAAAAAAACAAGGAAAAAAAACACAAAACTTATTTAAAGCCGACTGTTCCTAGATTTAGAGAACATCAAGAGAAAAAAAACTTTAGAAACTGTCCTTGAACCGACAACTCCAAAATATTTTTAGTTAAATCCTTTAAAATTTAAGAATCAGAACCCCATTTATTGTCAATTATATATGGTCCTAACCAGATAGGATCAAACTTTCCATGTTTTCCTTTATCCTCCAATCTGACATTCCACATCAAGACCAAATCATTAACTTCAAAACTCCTTGTAATAGATCTTTTGTCAAACAAATCCTTACATTAAATCTATAACCTAACATTCCTATCATGTGCTTCCCTTCTTGATTCATGCAACTATATCAAATCATCCATTCTGATCTTCATCTCATCATCTAGTTCATTATCATATTTCTAGATAAATTTATACATTTGCAATAAATTATTTTGTGGCAACCTAGCATGTATGCCATAAACTAAATCAAAGGGTGCACAACTAATGAATTTTTTCACTATCACTCTGTCAACCCATAATGCTTGTTGCAAATTTGAATCCCAAACCCCTTTGTTCTTATCTAATACTCTTTTCAGAATCTTTATCAGGCTCTTATTACTGGACTCAGCTTGTCCATTCCCCTATGGGTGATATGGGGAAGAATAAGAAATTTGGATTCCATACTGTTGGTAGAAAACACTAAACTATTCAGATCTGAAACAAATTACATTATCTACCACCATAGTTTCTAAACAAACAAACCTAGTGAGGATATTTTGTAGCATAAAATCAGTTACAACTTTTCTAGTGGCTCGTTTGGTGGGAATTTATTCAACCCACTTAGTAAAGTAATTAGTTGCTACCAAGATCCATGAATGACCTCCACTAGACTTGTTAGGAATCTCTCTAATGAAATCCATTCCCCATTTTTGAAAATGTGCTTCAACTATGATAGGCCTCAAAGGTACTTTCCCACTAAACTTAAGCTTACTTGTAAATCTCTGGTAGGCATCACATTTCTTGACATAATTATGGGCATCCTTGAAGATATTAGGCCACCAAAAACTAGACCTCATAATTTTATGTGCAGTATTCTTTGCCATGTAATGGCCCCACATGCACCATTATGCATTTTCCCCAACAAGTTCTTGGATTTATCATAATCCACACAGTTGAGCAATACTCCTTCATTGCTCGTCCATCATAATTGACCTTGTATTATTGTATACTTAATGGCATGAAACTTAACTGTTCTCTTTCTATTCTCATCCATTTCAGGAGGTAGTATCATTTTCTGTAAATATCCAATGATGTCCTTATACCATTCACAACAATCCATATAAAAAATATAAGGCCTCTGCTCTTCTTCTAACATATTTACCTGATTTGCATCTAAATTTTTCTAAGCCATTAATTTTTCAAGTCTTAGGCCTCTGACCAATTTTTTTATCTGAATGTCAATACTAAACTCTTGGATTTTTTTGTCCATCTACACCTCCTTCCTGAGACATTCTATTGAAATAGAATGTCCTTCACAATAGCATTAGGTACATAAGAAGTTATATTTTCTCCTAACAAATAACATCTAAAAGCTTTGACAAATTTAACTAGAGTGTATCCTTATTTTTTGATGATGTCATACTTTAATTTTGCTTCTTATAAATAATTACTAAAAAGGGAAATGGGTTGTTCAAATCCCTTTGAATTCTTTTGTAACAATACTGTAGCAACAGTATTGTATGAAGCAAAGGAGAAAATCTGCAAAGGATTGTCATAATTAGGTGTTCTCAAAATAGGAGCATCTTTGATAGCTTGTTTAATACCTGAGAATGTTTTAGATGCTTCTTCACTCCATTCCACCTTGGCTCCTTTATTCATCATCTTTGAAATAGGAATACTTATTTCTACAAAATTTGTAACAAATCTCCTTAGGAAATTCACATGTCCAAAGAAAGATTGAATGCCCTTAACATTCTTCGGCTGAGGGATTTTATCAATAGTAGAAACCCTTTCAGGGTCAATTATTACTCCATCTTTAGACATAATATGTCCTAGGATTTTTCCTTCTATGACTCCAAAAACACATTTCTTTGGGTTGAAAGAAACCCCATATTCCAAATCTCTAACAAAAATCTACTCAAGATTATCACAGTGTTGATCTTCTTTTGTTGAATAAGCTATCAAATCATCTTGATAAAGAACTAAAAAGTTATTTATGAAATATGCAAATTACACATCCATGGCCCTCTAAAAAGTTTTTCTAGCATTTATCAAACAAAAAGGCATTCTCACATATACATAAGTACCACATGGTGTGGTGAAAGAAGTCTTAAATTGTTCAGATTCTTTAACCATGACTTGGTTATATCCTGAGAAGCCATCCATCATAGAAATTAATTCAGACCCAGCAACTCTTTGCAACATGGATTCCATATTTTGTAAACCATAATTATCCTTTAATGAATTGACATCCAAATATCTAAAATCTACACATATTCTGATATCACCATTTTTCTTTCTCACTGGTACCATGTTTGATACCCATGTAGAATGTATGATGGTTTCGATAATCCCAACATCTCTCATCTTTTTTAGTTTTTCCTACATTGTTGGTGCCAGGGTGGGATTAATAGGTCTCATTTTTTCTAAAAGGCTTAGTGCCCTCATTTAAAGGGATCTCATGCTGAAACAAATCTTCTCTATAGGATTTCAAATCATCATAGGACCATACAAAAACATGCCGATATTTTTTGAGAAGATAAACCAATAACTTACTAATTTTAGGAGACAATTTTTTACCAATATACACATTCTTATGGATTTAAATTGTTCCTATATTTATTTCTTCCAAATATTTAAATTTACTTACTATTGACGGGGTTTTGCTGACCGGGTCTGTCGACAGTCATAAGTTGTCACCGAGTTTCGGGGAAACTGGCCAACTCCGCCTGCAAAGGTTGTCTGAGGGAGATAAATCCTTCGGGCCTTCAAGCACCTAGGTGTCAGGTCATGATAGTGTGGGGCCGGTTGGGAGAGGTGACTATTTTCAAGGGGGATAGCTGGTTTCTTCAACTCATTCTCCGGAGATTCAATATGATAAGGTTCTCCCTAGTGTTCTATACTTAGCAAATAAAGTGAAAAAGATCCTGCAGGGTTAGAAATGTTTCATCTAACTATAGTCATGCTAAAATGTCTGAAACATCGATAATACTCTGATAGACTACGCTAAATACCGAAGAAATACATAACCATCAGTTAGCATTATATCAGTAGTGGGAATAAAAAGGTTGTTAATCTACTTTAACACATCAGAGTAAAAGACATAAAGAGCATTAAACATGAAATACCATTAACTCAGAAGCAGGAATACCAACAACATCATTTCCAAGAATTCTTCCTTCTTTATTAATATTCCTTCCAGCAATCACTGGTGCGTGATACAATGGTGGCTCCAGGGGAGCATTTGACTACGTAAAACAAAACAATAAAGCATTGAGCTCTGCAGCTAAAACTAGGAATCACTTTGCTATTGCTATGGACAACAAAATCATAAATTTTACCGACCCTTGGAAATGGGCTAGTTTGGCTATTTATGCAACTCTAACCCTAACCCTATTTTACATCATGTCTCAATAAAATACAATATCTGGGGGCCGGTACTACCTGCGCCACCCTACAAAAGACCTGGAGACAGAATAGGTCTGCCATGTCAAAAGAATAAGACAAGAATATACAGCAGAAGAATCAGCCTCGAGAAGAGGGCCAGAAAGGAGAAAGAAAAAAGTAGGTCCCCCAGGGACCAAGGCTACATGCTTCATAAATGGGAAATGCGACGCCCTGTCTCCAATGTGCCAGGTGTACCTCTGAGCGGCACCTTGAGAAGACCACCCTATTAGAACCCAACTGCCGAGTCGACGCTTCCTTGATGTGGCCAACTACCTTCTGATAGTCTTTATTAACCGCTTCTGAAAGTGACCGGTTAGCCTCATGGACCGGGACACAGATCACTTTAAAGAATAAATTTTTTTTGGATCCGGGACTCCAGGATCTGGGAACTTTTGTCCCATAAATAATAAAGAATGTCCAACACTTTAAATCCTCCCCGGCCTCCGGAGAAAGCTCAAGGTTGCTTATTATTGTCGAAAGCCTGGAGTAGGCAGGATATACCATCTTTGTCGATCTCCTTCAGACTGGCCCTTCTGTGTTTGGCCACTTCAACTTGTTCCCCTAGGTCTGGAACATTTTCTTTGAATTCATCTGCCATCTTCACCATGTCGTGACCACTAAGTATCATGCGGGTTAATCTTTCCATTTGGGCCCCATCCATCCCTTCTAGAGATTGGTACCAGGATTTCATTATCTCATCAAAACTCCCCAAAACTAAATATTTGGGGGTACATGTATCCATGCTAAGGGGATCAGCCCCGGAAGCCTTTATTACAAAAGAATTATATAAATTAGAAGAATACTTCACCGTATTTACTTTCTCTTGCAAGGACTCTACCAGTTGCTTGGTCACCTCCAATGTGAGGTCAAGCCTGGAGTGCTGAGTCCTTACAAAATCAAATGACTCTTCACCCAGAATTCCAGACTCAGAAACCATATCCTCTCCCAAGGTAAGAAGCTCTTAGAGCTCCACCTTCCATGCATGGTAATTTTCAGGGTCACCTTCCCACTTCTCAATAAGCGCTTTTGCTTGATGAATAACCTGCCAGGCCATGTAAAAATTGGGGAGGGTGGACACTAGGAAATGCTGGGTGTTTCCTATTTGTAGGGCGACCCACTTGTCCACTACTTGGACCTTCTTTATCATCATTCCTAGGGAGTCTATGTCACTTTGTGGTAATTCTTCTGAGGTAGAGGCCTCCGGAGGGGTGGCGTTGATTGGTCGGGCCAGCTCAGTAAGCAACCCCATAAGGTTTGTGTTCTTTTCCTTTTCAGCCTTGAGCCTCTGGGATTCCTTTTCATATCAGGCCTCCACTGCCCTCGCTGCCTCCTTCAGCAAATCTACCTCTCCTTGCTTTCCCCTTTTGCCTTGGGATACCTCTACAACATTGTAGTCTGCAGGATCCATGGTTGCTTCATCGGCGTCTGGGGGAGGCATTGCCAGAATGATAACTATTTCTCTACCTGGCCTAGTTCGAAGAGTATGAATTATCCAGGCTTTCTTGGCCTTTGGCGGGGCCTAGGCTTGGGCCATCATTTCCGCTAAGGAAAGAGGAATCACAGGGGTGGACTGAGCCTTTCTTTTCCTGCTTTCTATCAGCCATTGAGGTGGTAGGCGTGGCCTTCCTACCAAGGTTTGTTCTTCTGATTCTTCCCCAGGGTCCTGCGGCTATTGATCTTCAACGGCGTGGACCTCATTCATTCCTCTCCCTGCCTCATCCTTTTTTGCAGCAACATTTTCTTCGATCTCCATCTCCTCAGCCTTGTCTTGTATGCTTATTGATGGGTCTGGACCTTGGTAGGCTTCCTCAGGGATTTCTTCCTCGATCTACTTTTCTTCATCTCATTCTTCTTCTACCAGGGCCTCTTCATCTGTTGGCAGTAGGGGAGGTATCAAGCTAAGATTCAGAGTTTGGGCTGCTGTGATAACCTACTTGAAGGTTGCTCCCAGGAGTGGGCCTTAGAACTTGGCGGCTAGGGTTACGGTTACTCCCGAAGGTCCGGTTCCCCTAGCAGATGCCATTTTTTCACTTGGTTTTTGTTGGTCCACTCCTGGACCTTGCATTTCTTGAGCCCCAGAGACAATTTCCAATTTTGGCTCCTTTTCTTCTATCTTCTGCTCTTGCCTCTGTGCAGGCTCTTGTTCTATCTCTTCTTGTTCCATAGTCTCTTGTTCTTTCCCCGGGACTTCTGCATCTTCTTGTGTATCATCCCCCTGCAAATTCCTGAATTCATCAGCCACAAATACATCAAATTCTTCTTTCAGAGGGGGACTGGCTAGGACCTCTGTAGGCTCTATTTTTTTTTTGACTCCGGGGAACTGGAAGAAAGGATCTCTACTTCTCATGGGAGGGATTCTCCGGTGCTGATACCGGCTCTACCTTGGCCTATCTGATGTGCTTCCTCTTCCTCTGGGTAATCAAAGGTGGCCCCGCATCGGCTATTGCCGCTGCTTCCATGGGATCCACCCCCGTTGCCTTCACCATTAGGGCTACCAGCAACGAGGAGGAAGGGGGACGAATTGGTCCGGCCATGAGCAGGGGAGTGGCCAGCCTCGTAATTAACTACTCCCTCATCTGCTGAGAGGCTTCCATAGATTTCTTGATCTATTCTTGTATAAGGACTTCTTGTGTGAGAGGGGTCGTGTCTATCCCTTTTCCCTTATCTACCCCCTGCGAAGAAGTCCCGGCCCCCTGGGTTAATTTGGGTCCCGGCTGTGATGTTAATCTTGGTGTCGGTCAGGGAGCTTGGCGAGTACTCCCAGGGCACACCCTCTTGAAATAGGTGTGACTTCGCTCAACCACCTCTTGAGTGAAGTCCTTAATCATGGGCCCCTATGGGGTGGCCCAATCCACTAGTGGAAGAGCCATTTTATCAATCCCCTTGGCCTTTTACTGGGGATTGATGGTGGGGGCGGTGTCTGAGAAATCCTCTGGGAACCTCTGGAGTTTCAACAGTTGCATCATTCCGGCCATCATCCTGACATAGTGCCGGCTTCGTACCTCCACATCATCTTGGAAATCTACCCAGAAGTCCTCCATATGTATATGATGGGGCTCTGAAACCCGGGGTAGTGCCGCTGCTATTTTCCCATGCGAATCAAAGTTCTTCCATGCCAGATAGAATTCCTGCAAGTTATAACTTTTTAGCTCATTTTCTGCCTCCTTCGCGGTGGCCAGACTATAGGTGTAATTCCCACAGGTGATAGGGAATGGAATGTTGGGTATTTTCTTGAGGGCAAAGAGGGCATGCACCTTCATCAGCTACCTACAGTATTCTAATAGCATGATCTTGTCCCCACAGTGCTTGGGCAACAAGTAGGGTTTCCCAGAGAAGCCGGTGACCCTAATGTATGTGTGCTGTTGGAATTGAATATAATAATGTCCATAATTCTTGATCAAGTTCATCGCCTTCGAGGACAGGTGATATCTAGCATCTTGGGTGGGGGTAAGCAGATGGTAGTAAATGAATGAGTCATTTACCTGGTAGAAACTGGGGAAGCTGGCCTCCCATTGAATTTGTGGGAAATAGTCCCACGGTGCTTTTTGTCCTAGGCCAATCCCGAGCACGCCATCTGTAAGTAGGCCATTGGAATGGGGCCTCTGTTGGGCTAGGGCCTAAAAAATATAAGAAGACATATAGAACTTCTTCTTCCTGTCCAGCTGGAGGAACTGGGAGTCGATGTAATTGGAGATTATTGTTGCCTAGTCGAAGAATTCTCCCTTGGTGGCGATGCCAAGGAGGAAATAGTACATCCATTTGGAAAACTCCTAGGCGAAGGGTTGCCCAAATACCCAGGTTAATGCTATTATCCCCATTTGGATGCCCTCCTTAAATTCAGAGTGGGGAATCTCTATCTTCATTCTCTTTGGGTCCCTCTTAGGGGCCTTGAGCCAGTGGGTATTCATGTATACCCGGGAAGCATCCTCCAACTATGTAAACTGAGCCAAGGCATGAGTCCTTGTAACCACTGTGGCCCTGTCAAATTGTGGGATTCCTAGTCTCGCTCGAAATGTGTCTGGGTCAAGGGATACCAGAGGAGTGGGATATCCCTCGGGTTCCATGGTCGCAAGCATAACAGCCCAAACAGAGGAGTTTTAGTTGGCTGCTAGTGTTAATATGAGCTCCAGAGACTGCATGGAGCACTGAAAGCAAGCTGCCCAGAGGATCCCAGAGCCTCCGACATTGATCGCCAATTGATCTAAAGCTTGTCACTGGATGTGCATCATTTTTACCAAGGACTGCATCTCTGCCCACATTTTGACACTAGTGTCGGTTACAAGCTTAACCTTGGACTCAATCTTTGAGCCCGTGATGACGTTTTTCTACACAAACTTCATGGTGAGGGGCAGTTTCTCTAGGGCCCTTTCCATCTTGGATTTTATAGCTGCCCTGGTGGTCGTTGAGGGGAGTTCTAGACTTTCGGGCGGAGAGGATGCGGATGCTTTAGACATGATTGATAGGTGAACTTTGGGAACCTGCAAGGGAGAGCGACCATCAGAATATTTTTATCAAAATAAAATAGTTACTCCAGGGTCCGGAGATCTTACCACCGCGACGCTTTCTTTTCCTGAAAAGTTAGTTTCATGCAAAGACACCCAAAAAGCAAAACACATTGTAAAATTAAAATTTTATTAAACATCCAGGTCCAGGGATTTTATCAAACTTGGCAAAGATATAGGATAGATGGTGGTGAGGGGGGGACCCAAAACCCAAAGAAATGATCGCTGGTGAATTTGTAAGAAGCCAAGTCATCACGCCCATGTGGGCGCCATGTGTGTTGGTATTAAATGGATGTGATGGTGATGATGGCGGAGCCAACTATCTGAATGTGAGAAAAGGGAAAGCCACTTGGCTGAAATTGATTGCGCGCATGGGACATAAATGAGGTTCTGACAGACTTCATGGAGGAGAGAGAAAACCACCTGTTTGAAACTAGCCGAGAGCCGAGCTTCAAACAGGTAGTTTTCTGCCTCGAAGCAAGCTCAGAGGTGGAAAACCAGACACAAAGGTGACTCGACCTACTTTCTTGGCCACCTGGAAGGATATACATGAAGCTGAGGGATATATACACAAAAATGAGGAGATACATAGGCTATATTACAAACTATATACATATATACATGAATATACAATGCAGGACGATGCCCGCAAAAAAACCAGACGAGGCAGAAACATATGTACAGCTATCTACAAAGTTTACAGACAGACCACTTCTGCACAGAGGGTGGACAACCCTCTAGCAGAGCCGACCCACCAACGGGCAGAAAAAACCTGAAACAGGGAACCAGACAAAACAAAGAAACAGAGTGAGACAAGACAAGCAAAAAACCAAACAAAAATCAAAGAAAAGCCAGAGAGCGGAAGCAACACAGAGAGGAGGGAAAGTGGAAATACCAACCTGAGAATGTAGAAGATGGAGGAAAAAAGGAAGATTTACCGCAGGAGTTCTGCAACATCTTGAGTTATCTAACGGTCAGAGTCACCACCATGAAGCACTCGTATTTGTCTGAGAACGACTGAAAATGTTAAGCACTGATTACCACAAAATCTCATTAAATGCTCTGTTAATCACTTTGAAATTGCTCTGCTAATTCGCTCTAAGTGCTTGCAATTCTTAATCAAAGTAAATGTGAAAGTGACAGATAGGTCCTATTTATACTCGTGGTAAAAGGTAATCCTCCTTCCGGCGATCTCGGGTTGGTAAAACTTTCAGACTGCGGGCCCGGGGATTCCTCGCCATGATAATCTTAAGAACATCATGACAAAGAATCCCAGAGTCTGGAATCCAACTCCCACCAAAAGACAACCTCTAGGACTGGAGTCCCAGAGGCAGAAACTGAACAAACAAAATAGCACACTAGGGAAGAAAACCCCAGAGAAAGAAAACAAAAGGGACAGAAAGACAAGGCAAAACCGCAAGTAGAAAGCAAACAAAAGTGAAAAGGGGGACCCAACATTTTGCGCACAAAATGTAGGGACAGGGATGCAGGGCATAAAAAATGGCAACTATCTGGGACAAATGCCTTCATGCATTTGAGAACTATAGAATCTCTGGTTAGAAAAACTGGAATAAACCACTCTTCAAAGCGTCTAACAGGCAAAGAGTGACATATTTGAGAGAATCTGACCACACAGGAATTATCCCATAGCCCTTCATTAGTGGTGTCATGTGTGCTTTGGAAGGAAATCAAGTTGATGACCTCTGGGAGAAGTAGAGAAGAGGCACTAATTATATCAAATCGGTCATCAATTCACTCGCTTCCCCCGGAGACCGGAGTTGTATCCCCCTTGTTCTCTTGTTATTTTATTTATTTTCAGATGGGTAAGGCGGTACTTCTTTCACCATTAAGCTTAAGCTTAGCTAATTTTAATGGTGGTACTTCTTTCACCTGTCCACCTACACTTGGATGTTCAAAGAGGGGATAAAGCTCTAGACCCAGGGAGAATTCTTTAAAGTTTCAGACCTGGGTCAACCAATCAGTACAGTCGATCTACTCTTAGCGTGTCTGATTACTTGTTCCTTATATTATTTGTGTTCACTAATTGCCAGGCTCCCAGAGACAACACCCAATGTAGATTGCTCAAAATGTGCCATAACTCGTAAAACAACCCCGAAGACCGGGCTAACTCCACCGTGCTAAAGATAGATTCTAAAGTTCACCATGCCGTAGACATTGCACCAGAGGCCAGAGTTATGCGAAGCATTCCAATTCCTGCAAGATGGAACAAAACACCGGGACCAAAAGAAAACTGAGAACGAAAATAAAGATAGAAAAAGAGGACTGTCCCGAAGGACAATCGACAAGGCTATTTACAAGGTAGGGTACCTCGTACGAGGCACTCAGAAGAGCTATTTACAAGTGGAAGGCTTTACATATAATACAACTTTGGACAAACTTACCCTACTAGAAGTAGTGTTTAAGAAACTATCCATTGACGGGCAATGCAACAGGCTCTCCAGTCTGGGTATTGAGGCGGTAAGTATTTGCCCCACAGATTTCTAAGATGAGGTATGGTCCGAGCCAGAGCCGTTGGAATTTGTGTGTTTTCCTTTCTTCTCCTGGGCCTTGTCCCACAACAGGACCAGATCCGAGATCTAAAAAGCCTTGTATTGGGCTCTTTTATCAAACCATCATTTTACCACTGCTTGATGACGAGTGAAATGCTCAATCGTTGCGTCTCTCTGTTCTTCCATCCGCACTAGGTTTAAGAGCCGAACCTCCACGAAGTTGTCCCTGTTGTTAAATTCCTGCATAAACTGTAACACTGGGATCTGTAAGTTGACTGGGAACACAAGGTTATAACCATAAATCAGATGGAATGGGGATGTTCCCAGGGAGGCCTTAATACAAATGCAATCCGCCTAGAGGGTGAATTTCAACTTTTGGTGCCAATCCCGGGGATTCTGTTCTAACAGGTGTTTGATCACCTCAAGTAAATTTTTGTTTGTTGATTCAGCAATGCCATTTCCCTGGGGATAATAGTTGTTGGAGAACTTCAAAGTGATCCTCTGATTGTAGGTCCATTCGAGTAACTGTACTGAAGAAAATGCTGGACCATTGTCACATACTAAAGCAAAGGGCATTCTGAACCTTGTGATGATGTATTCTTCCAAGAACTTGATAACTAGGTCTGCCGTGTTGTTTTTGCAAGGTATAGCTTCAGTCCACCAAGTGTAGTAATAAGTAGTAGTAAGGATGTATCAGTGGTTGGCAGATGAGTTGGGGTTGATTTCCCTGATGAAATCAAATGCCCACTGGGCGAAGGGTCTAGCCTCATAGACTGGATGTAGAGGCATAGCCGGGTTACACTCATGATGTGTCACGGTTTGACAAGTATGGAATTTGCTAACATGAGCGTAAACATCCTTGAATATACAGGGCCAATAATATCCAGCCTGAAGGATCTGATGGGTAGTGGCATCGGCTGAGCCATGCCCAGTTCCAAACTGCCCATGGAATTCATCAATTATTCCTATAGCTTGGTCTTTGTCAATGCACCATAGGTGCATTCCCTCATAATTTCTACAGTAAAGCGTGGAGTTTTTGATCATGAATTGTGCACTTTTCATCCACAGAGTGCGGCGTTTGTGGGGAGGTAACCACTCCAGACATTTTTTGTTTAGTAACAAGTATACCAAATCAGTATACCATGGGTCTTGGGTGATGGAATCCACTGTGTAAGTTTGGCATCCTATGCGGGGAGCCTCTTCTGTCATCGCTCGACTTAGTCCCTGGCCTTAGACTATTTTCATGGGCTACATTTCTAAGTCATATTCCTGGAGGATGGCTATCCCTTTCCCCCGTCTCTTGCCTAATTCATTCTGCATCAGCAGAGATTTAATGGCCTGATCCAGAATGATAGCATGTACTTTACTCCAGAGAATATAATGCCAGAATTTCTTCACGGCCCAAACTAGAGCAAAGGCTTGTTTTTCCAGTGGTGAATACCGGACTTTTGCATTCTTAAAGGGGGAACTCATGAAAGCTATTGGTCATTCCTCTCCTTCAACCTTTTGGGTCAACACTGCCGCAGCAAAATGCAGCAAAGCAAACGAGTAAATATAAAACAGAAAGTATTATTCTGGACTAGCCAGGACAAGTGCTTCTGTTATCATCTGTTTAATCTATGTGAATGCCTGCTTCACTTCCAGACTCCACTCAATCTTGGTATGCTTCTTCATCATCTCATTGAGTGGTTTAACTATTTCTGCGAACCCTGTGATGAACTGTCGCACAAAGTTGATTTTTCTGAAGAAGGATCGCATTTCTTTCTTGCTGCCAAGCATTTGTAAATTTAGCAACACTTCGACTCTATCAGGGTCGATGGATATACCCTTCTCAGAGACGATATTCCCTAGCAACTTCTCCTTGATGACCCTGAATATGCACTTCTTGGGGTTGAGGGATATTCCATACCGGCGACATCTCTCATAGATCTAAGCGAGATGGGCAGGAAGATCACGCCTGTCCCAGGAAAAGATAGTCAAATCATCCATGTAGATGATTATGCATCAATTTACGAGGCCTTTGAATGTGATGTCCATAGCCTTTTGAAATGTAGCCCCTACATTGATCAGACCAAAAGGCATTCTCCTGTATGCAAACATTCCCCACTTGGTGGTAAATGTTATTTTCTCTCTATCTTCATACTTGACCATGACCTGGTTATATCCTGAGTATCCATCCAAGAAGGACATCATCTGGGATCCATTCACTATCTACAACACCTCATCCAACAAAGGGAGAGGGTGATTATCTTTCTTGGAGGCCTTGTTTAGGTTTTGAAAATCCATGCAAAGGTGGATCTCACCATTTTTCTTCCTGATAGGGACCAAGTTGGCAACCCACGTAGTGTGTCAGATTGGGAAGATTATCCGAGCTGACAGTAATTTTTCTACCTCTTGACGAATCAGAGGCTCTATCAGGGGGTTGACCAGTTTTTGCTTTTTCCAAAAGGGTTTAGCGTCAGGTTTCAAGGGGATAGTATGGGTCATGATGGATGTATCATATGTCTTTAAGTCTTCATAACCCTAGGCAATTACATCTATGTACTCTTGAAGAACCGCAAGAATATTCTCCTTTTCTTCGGGGGAGCAGGAGGTACCGATGTGGATGATCTTTTCTTCACCAGGCTGGTCGATGTTAACCTTTTCAAACTTTCCACCCTTGGAGGAGGATGAAATCTTCTCACAGGCATGAGGGTCTGAGTCAAAGATTCATTCTAGTGCAACCATTCCCTTTGGGATGGTGTTAGTGGGTAGGTCCATGATCCCATCATCTTCATCACCTTGTCCAGTATTGTCATGATCTTGTTCCTCCACTATCTGATCTTTGAAGACACCAACATTAGCCATGAAGGCCAGGATATGCTGGTCATCCTCAAAAACCTGAAAGTGGGTGACATTGTCTGGAATGGACGGGGTGGGGACCATCTCAATTGAAAATCTTTGGAGTCGCGAGCCGGCCATCGGCTCCAGTGTGCTGGCAGAAATGGCAAGGGCATCCGGGACATAATTTCATTTCCGGGGAATAAGGTTAATGCTGAAGGCATCAAAATCCTCAATAAGGCTCCAAGCCCGGTTGTGGTATGCGGCCAGCCTTTTATCATGACATGTGTATTGACTCCAAACCTGTTTAACAACCAACTCTGAATCACCCAGGGCCCGGAGGTGGGTGATACCTTTCCTTAATGCAAATAAGAGTCCAAGGAACAAAGCCTCGTACTTTGTGACATTGTTTGTATAGTTGAACTGTAGCCTGTAGGATACGAGGAAGGACTTCCCTCATGGGTTGATTAATTCTACCCCAGCCCCACAGCCTTGTTTGGATTGGGACCCATCGAACTTCAAGGTACACAAGTCATTGTTTGTAATCTGGGGCTGGGGAGGGGGAATTTTCTTTGGATTATTGCTGGGGGACTTGGGGACCCCTTCCCGGGCTACCGATGTGAAAGTAGAACTTTCCTCTGGAGTTTTTGAATTTGGGATTCCCGGGGAGATGGCACCAAAGGCATGCATCCTGTAGGAGTACTGGGTCCCGGGGAATCAATTGTGTGTTGTTTATTCTAGAGGATATTGAGGTGCCGGTGAGAAATCAAGAGACATGGTTCACACTCATGTTCTAAATGTTTTTGGTAGTGTAATCGGCACCAAGTGCCAGACAGGAGTGTGGCAAGAGTTTCTATAGCACCTTGAGAGCTGACTTCAACTCTCATCTTTTCTTCAAGGTTTGGGCTCTTTGTAGCACGGTGGGATTCTCTCCGAGGATGAAATTGAATGTTAAGATTTCAAAAGGTCGGTACACCCCCAGAGAAGTCTCGGAGAAAAAGACCTCATTGACCCTCCCAACTTTGGTAAGGGCCTGTTTCATCCGGGGTTCACTTTTGACCTGGATCTTATTTGATTCTCCTTCCCATGGAAGCCATAAGTGGGTGAAGTCGGTCAAAAAGTATCCATTCAAGGACTTAGACCAATTCCAATTTAATAACATCCCATAAGTCTCTGGGATGTCCACCACTTGGATGTCAATGATGTTGGCTATCCTAGGGTCCTGGATAAGGTGTATCTGGACGTTCTTTAATTCCCCCACCATTTTTACAGCAGTCTTATCCAGTTGGATTACTGCACCATTAGATGGGGTGGGGTGGAATCCGAGCTTCTAACAAATGGACAGGGGCATGATGTTGCCAGAAGCCCTGGAGTCTACTAGATAATTGTGTATACTTTTGCCATAGATATTCAGGCCTAGTAGGAAGGGAGGATCCTCATTATTCCCTCAGAAGAAAACCGCGTTAGCATCTTTGAATGAGACAGTCTTGGGTGGGCAGTTGATGGATTTTGGGTTCTCTAAGAGCTTCAGAAGAGACTTCTTCTGCTTGGGACAGTTTAGCAAAACCTCCATCAAGGTCATGGAGGTGGTGGTCTGCTCTAATGCCTTCATAATATTGAATCTTCCTCCTAGGAATGGGTGATCCCCCTCGGCAAGGTCTTTTACTTGGTTAGAGCTAGGACCTTTTGGAGGAGCGGGTCAGTCTATTGTGTTGTTCCGGGGAGGGGGAGCATCTTTAATAGGGGGTACAGGCATGTAGGCTAGCCCTTTACCAACCTAACTCTGAGTATTATATGGAGTCCAAGGGTTAGTAAAAGCGTTGGCCTCGAAGGGTGGGATGGATTTGTCAAAGAATCCTCACAATTTGGATTCTTCTTCATCCTCCCTGAAAGTTCTGAAGAAGATGGTGTCAAAGGTGAAGGCACTGTGGGTTGTTTCCTGGACAGGAGGTTCTGGAGGAGCAGTGTCATGCGACTTCTACCTATCCAACTGGGAGATCATGATGACCTTCTCCAAAGTGGCACAATTTACCTCATTGTGCGAACCTGTATCATGTAGTCTACACCAGTTATTCATGGGCTGGAAGTCTATGACTGGCATAAAATGTGATGGTCTAGCGCTATTTTGGTTAGCATTTTGGTTTAGAGGTGGGCCTTCGGTGTTCGCGTTATTATTCCATTGTTGCTGATTGGGCCTAGACCTATTGTTGAAGTTTCTTCCCCCAGCATTTTTGTTTCATTGGCCAGAGAAAATGTTCCCTCTCTGGGAATTTGAATTCTGGGGTGCATAGGACCCCGCCTTCAGTTGGCCCATGTCCATTGTCAAGGTGGACAACATCCGCCAGAGGGATTCAACCTCGGTGGTCAACTGAGTGTTTGTGTCACAATGTGATGGATGTTGTTGTTGTTGGCTTCTTGGGAAGGAAGCAGTGTTAGCTGGAGTCGAGGGCAGAAATCCTCCAGCCACGGACGACTGGAAGAAGGGCACTCTAGGTGGTTGTGTCCGATCCTGTTGTGTCTACTGCGGCTGATTCCAAGGGAAAACTTCTAGACCAGGTGTCATTTGGGTCTGAGTTGGGTAAACATACCATGCCTACTGGTCTATCAAGGGTGGTGGAGGATTCATCGCCATCGAGGGGGCACCTATTGCTAGATTAGGGTTGTATCCCTCGGTATATGCAGTCCCATCAGGGACCATGTTGAAAGGCGTGTTCTGCCCAATCCTGCCTAGGGATTTGTTGAGACCACGGGATAGCTCTAGAGCTAGATTGTAGACATTTTCTAAGGTGTCCTTGTCACCTGCGGTGGTTGTTCTCCAAAGGAGAGTGGAAAAAAAAGGGTCCATCACATTGAGATAGGTTTGTATGGTTACCTCTGGGGATGGAATAAAGGGGCCCATGCACCACTTCAGGGAACACTGGAACCTATGGTTGAATGCTGCAAGAGGCTCATTAGGTTCCTTTCTGATGGAGATGAACTGGCTGTGGGACCAGGCTGGGTCCACATGCACGCGAAAGGCAGCCAGGAAGGCATCCTCCATGTCCTGCCAAGTGTTTATGTAGTTGGCAGGCAGGTTAAGGTACCAGTTCAACTCGCTCTGTCCTAGGGACAAGGGAAACATCCAAGTCACAACATCTTCATGTTGGATCTGGTGTCGATTCATGGCATCTTTGTATGCCTGTAAGTGTTCTTCCGCAGTTTGTGAGCCTAAGTGCTCATATCATGGGCAGATCTTCTCCGGGTGAGGGGGTAAATCATTGGTTGCACCCAGAAAAGTGCCTATTGGGGATCCAGTGTTTTCAAAATATGTAGCCATTGGGGGAACCGTATGTTGGGTAGTTTGGATGTTGGTCCCCAGGATTGTCTAAGAAGTCTGGGTATTTTGAGGTATGCTAGACCACCAGACAATAGTGGCTGGTGTGACTTTCGAGGTTCGCTTCTTTTGAGCAGGAAGCTCAAGCTCGACAAACTTTTTGGGATTCGGGGCAGACCTAAGGACTCTTTCAAATTTCGCTGGGGAGAAAGACCCAATCTCGCTGAAGGCTTGCCTCTTAAAACTACAACTAAGGGAACCCTTGGGAGGTGTAAAATCAGAATCTTGGGAGGGGGATGAGTTCATTCCCTCCTTCTAGCGCCAATTTTTGTTGACAGGATTTTGCTGACCGGGTCTGCCGACAGTCATAAGTTGTCACCAGGTTTCAGGGAAACCGGCCAACTCCGCCTGCAAAGGTTGTCCGGGGGAGATAAATCCTCTGGGCCTTCAAGCACCTGGGTGTCGGGTCACGATAGTGCGGGGCCGGTTGGGAGAGGTGACTATTTTCAAGGGGGATAGTTGGTTTCTTCAACTCATTCTCCAGAGATTCAATATGATAAGGTTCTCCCTGACATTCTATACTTAGCAAATAAAGTGAAAAAGATCCTGCAGGGTTAGAAATGTTTCATCTAACTATAGTCATTCTAAAATGTCTGGAACATCTATAATACTCTGATAGACTATGCTAAATACCGAAGAAATACATAACCATCAGTTAGCATTATATCAGTAGCAGAAATAAAAAGGTTGTTAATCTACTTTAACACATCAGAGTAAAAGACATAAAGAGAATTAAACATGAAATACCATTAACTCAGAAGCAGGAATACCAACAACATCATTGCCGAGAATTCTTCCTTCTTTATTAATATTCCTTCCAGCAATCACTGGTATGTGATACAATGGTGGCTCCAGGGGAGCATTTGACTACATAAAATAGAACAATGAAGCATTGAGATCTGCAACTAAAACTAGCAATCACTTTGCTATTGCTATGGACAACAAAATCATCAATTTCGCCAACCCTTGGAAATTGGCCAGTTTGGCTATTTATACAACTCTAACCCTAACCCTATTTTACATCATGTCTCAATAAAATACAATATATGGGGGCCAGTACTACCTGTGCCACCCTACAAAAGACCTAGAGACAGAATAGGTCTGCCATGTCAGAAGAAGAAGACAAGAATATACAGCGGAAGAATCAGCCTTGAGAAGAGGGCCAGAAAGGAGGAAGAAAAAAGTAGGTCCCCTAGGGACCGAGGCTACATGCCTCATAAATGGAAAATGCAGCGCCTTATCTCCAATGTGCCAAGTGTACCTCTGAGCGGTGCCTCGAGAAGACCACCCTATTAGAACCCAACTACTGAGTCAATGCTTCCTTGATGTGGCCAACTACCTTCTGACAGTCTTTATTAACCACTTCTAAAAGTGACCGGTCGGCCTCGTGGACCGGAACACGGATCACTTTAAAGAATACAAAATTTTTGGATCCGGGACTCCGGGATTCGGGAACTTTCATCCCATAAAGAATAAAGAATGTCCAACACTTTGAATCCTCCCCGGCCTCCAGAGAAAGCTCAAGGTTTCTTATTATCATTGAAATCCTAGAGTAGGTGGGATATGCCATCTTCGTCGATCTCCTTCAGACTGGCTCTTCTGTGTTTGGCCACTTCAACTTGTTCCCCTAGGTCGGGAACATTTTCTTTGAATTCATCCACCATCTTCGCCGCGTCATGACCACTAAGTATCATGCGGGTTAATCTCACCATTTGGGCCCCATCCATCCCTTCCAGAGATTGGTACCGGGATTTCATTATCTCATCAAAACTCCCTAAAACTGAATCTTCGGGGGCACATGTATCCATGCTAAGGGGATCAGCCCAGGAATCCTTTATTACAAAAGACTTATATAAATTAGAAGAATACTTCACCGTATTTACTTTATCTTGCAAGGACTCTACCAGTTGCTTGGTCACCTGTAATGTGAGGTCAAGCCTGGAGTGCTGAGTCCTTACAAAATCAAATGACTCTTCACCCAGAATTTCAGACTCGGAAACCATATCCTCTCCCAAGGTAAGAAGCTCTTTGAGCTCCACCTTCCATGTGTGGTAATTTTTGGTGTCACCCTCCCACTGATCAATAAGCGCTTCTGCTTGATTAATAAGCTGCCGGGTCATGTAAAAATTGGGGAGGGTGGATGCTAGGAAATGTCGGGTGTTTCCTATTTGCAGGGCGACCCACTCGTCCATTGCCTGGGCCTTCTTTTTCATCATTTGCAGGGAGTCTATGTCACTTTGCAGTAATTTTTCTTAGGTAGAAGCCTCTGGAGGGGTGGCGTTGATTGGTCGGGCCAGCTCAATAAGCAACCCCATAAGGTTTTCATTCTTTTCCTTTTCAGCCTTGAGCCTCTGGGATTCCTTTTCATATCGGGCCTCCACTGCCCTCGCTGCCTCCTTCAGCAAATCTACCTCTCCTTGCTTTTCCCTTTTGCCTAGGGATACCTCTGCAACATTGTAGTCTGCAGGATCCACGATTGCTTCATCAGCGTCTGGGGGAGGCATTGCCACAATGGCAACTGTTTCTCCGCCCGGCCTAGTTTGAAGAGTATGAACTGTCCGGGCTTTCTTGGCCTTTGGCGGGGCCTGGGCTTGGGCCATCATTTCCGCTAAGGAAATAGGAATCACAGGGGCAGACTGAGCCTTTCTTTTCCTACTTTCTATCAACCATTGAGGTGGTAGGGGTGGCCTTCCTACCAGGGTTTGTTCTCCTGATTCTTCCCCAGGCTCCTGCGGCTGTTGTTCTTCAGTGGTGTGGACCTCATCCATTCCTCTCCCTGCCTCATCCTTTTCTGTAGCAACATTTTCTTCGATCTCCATCTCCTCAGCCTTGTCCTGTATGCTTATTGCTGGGTTTGGACCTTGGTAGGCTTCCTCAGGTATTTCTTCCTTGAGCTGCTTTTCTTCTTCTCATTCTTCTTCTGCTAGGGCCTCTTCCTCTGTTGGCAGTAGGGGAGGTATCGGGCTGAGATTCAAAGTTAGGGCCACTGTGATAACCTACCCAAAGGTTGCTCCCAGGAGTGGCCCTTGGAACTTGGTAGCTAGGATTATTGTTACTCACAAAGGTCTGGCTCCCCCAATAGATGCCATTTGTTCACTTGGTTTTTTTTGGTCCACTCCCAGACCTTGCATTGCTTGAGGCCCAGAGACAATTTCTGGTTCTAGCTCCTTTTCTTCTGTCTGCTGCTCTTGCCTTTGTGCAGGCTCTTGTTCTATCTCTTCTTGTTCCACAGTCTCTTATTCTTTCCTTGGGACTTCTACATCTGCTTGTGTATCATCCCCCTGCAAATTCTCGAATTCATCAGCCGCAAATACATCAAATTCTTCTTCTGGAGGGGGACTGGTCAGGACCTCTGCAGGCTCTGTTTCTTTTTCCGACTCTGGGGAATTGGAAGAAAGGATCTCTACTTCTCAGGGGAGGGATGTCTCCGGCGCTGGTACCGGCTCTGCCTTGGCCTGTCTGATGTGCTTTGTCTTCCTCTGGGTAATCAAAGGTAGCCCCACATCAGCTATTGCTGCCACTTCCATGGGATCCACCCCATTTCCTTCACCATTAGGGCTGCCAGCGACGGGGAGGAAGGGGGATGAATTGGTCTAGCCATGAGCGGGGGAGTGGCCATCCTCGTAATTAACTACTCTCTCATCTGCTTGGAGGCTGCCACAGATTTCTTGATCTATTCTTGTATAGGGACTTCTTGCATGGGAGGGGTCATGTCTATCCCTTTTCCCTTATCTACCCCCTGCGAAGAAGTCCCGGCCCCCGGGGTTAATTTGGGTCCCGGCTGTGATGTTAATCTTGGTGTCAGTCGGGGAGCTTGGCGAGTACTCCCAGGGCACACCTTCTTGAAATAGGTGTGACTTTTCTCGACCACCTCCCAAGTGAAGTCCTCAATCATGGGCCCCTCTGGGGCGGCCCAATCCACTAGTGGAAGAGCCATTTTATCGATCCCCTTTTCCTTGTACTGGGGGTCGATGGTGGGGGCGGTGTCCGAAAAATCCTCTGAGAACCTCTGGAGTTTCAATAGTTGCATCATTCCAACCATCATCCTGACATAGTGCCGGCTTCACACCTCCACATCATCTTGGCAATTTGCCCAGAAGTCCTCCATATGTATATAATGGGGCTCTGAAGCCCGGGGCAGTGCCGCTGCTATTTTCCCATGTGGATCAATGTTTTTTCGTGCTAGATAGAATTCCTGCAAGTTATAACTTTTTAGCTCATTGTCTTCCTCCTTCGTGGCAGCCAGACTATAGGTGTAATTCCCACAGGTGATAGGGAATGGAATGTTGGGTATTTTCTTGAGGGCAAAGAGGGCATGCACCTCCATCAGCTACCTGCAGTATTCCAATAGCACGATCTTGTCCCCATAGTGTTTGGGCAACAAGTAGGGTTTCCCAGAGAAGCCAGTGACCCTACTGTATGTTTTCTATTGGAATTGAATATAATAATGTCCATAATTATGGACCAAGTTCATCGCCTCTGAGAATAGGCAGTATTCGGCATCCTGGCTGGGATAAGCAGATGGTAGTAAACGAACGAGTTGTTTACCTGATAGAAACTGGGGAAGCTGGCCTCCCATTGAATTTGTGGGAAATAGTCCCACAGTGCTTTTTGTCTTGGGCCAATCCCGAGCACACCATCTATAAGTAGGCCATTGGAATGGGGCCTCTGCTGGGCTAGAGCCCAGAAAATGTAAGAAGACATATAGAAATTCTTCTTCCTGTCCAGCTGGAGGAACTAGGAGTCGATGTGATTGGATATTATTGTTTCCCAGTCAAAGAATTCTCCCTTGGTGGTGATGCCGAGGAGGAAATAGTACATCCATTTAGAAAACTCCTGAGCGGAGGGTTGCCCAAATACCTGGGTTAATGTTATTATCCCCATTTGGATGCTCTCCTTGAATTCAAAGTGGGGAATCTCTATCTTCATTCTCTTTGGGTCCCTCTTAGGGGCCTTGAGCCAGTGGGTATTCATGTATACCCGGGCAACATCCTCCAACTGTGTAAACTGAGCCAAGGCATCAGTCCTTGTAACCACTACGGCCCTATCAAATTGTGGGATTCCTAGTCCCACCCGGAATGTGTCTGGGTCGAGGGATACCAGAGGAGTGGGATATCCCTCAGGTTCCGTGGCCACAAGCATAACAGCCTAAACGGAGGAGTTGTAGTTGGCTGCTAGTGTTAAGATGAGCTCCAGAGACTGCACGGAGCACAAAAAGAAAGCTTCCTGGAGGATCCCAGAGCCTCCGATGTTGATCGCCAATTGATCTCCAACCTGTTGCTGGATGTGCATCATTTTTACCAAGGCCTGCATCTCTGCCCACATTTCAACGCTAGTGTCAGTTACAAGCTTAACCTTGGACTCAATCTTTGAGCCTGTGATGACGTTGTTCTGCACGAACTTCATGGTGAGGGGCAGTTTCTCTAGGGCCCTTTCCATCTTGGATTTTACAGCTGCCCTGGTGGTCATTGAGGGGAGTTTTGGACTTCTGGGCGAAGAGGATGCAGATGCTTCAGACATGATTGATAGGTGAACTCCAAGAACCTGCAAGGAAGAGTGACCATCAGAATATTTTTATCAAAATAAAATAGTTACTCTGGGGTCTGGAGATCTTACCACTGCGACGCTTGCTTTTCCTGAAAAGTTAGTTTCATGCAAAGACACCCAAAAAGCAAAACACATTGTAAACTTAAAATTTATTAAACATCTAGGTCCGGGGATTTTATCACACTTGGCAAAGATATAGGATGGATGGTGGTGAGGGGGGGACCTGAAACCCGGAGAAAAGACCGCTGGTGAATTTGTAAGAAGCCAAGTCATCACACCCACATGGGTGCCACGTGCGTTGGTATTAAATGGATGTGATGGCGATGACGGTAGAGCCAACTGTCTGAACGTGTGAAAAGGGAAAGCCACTTGGCTGGAATTGATTGCATGCATGGGACATAAATGAGGTTCTAACAGACTTCATGGAGGAGAGAGAAAACTACCTGTTTGAAACTAGCCGAGAGCCGAGCTTCAAACAGGTAGTTTTCTGCCTCAAAGCGAGCTCAGAGGAAGAAAACCAGACATAAAGGTGACTCGACCTGCTCGCTTGGCCACCTGAAAGGATATACATGAAGCTGAGGGATATATACATGGAAATGAGGAGATACACAGGCTATATTACAAACTATATACATATATACATGAATATACAATGCAGGACGATGCCTGCGGGAAAACTAGACAAGGCAGAAACATATGTACAGCTATCTACAAAGTTTATAGACAGACCACTTCTACACAGAGGGTGGACAACCCTCTGGTAGAGCCGACTCACCAATAGGTAGCAAAAACCAGAAACAGGGAACCAGATGAAACAAAGAAACAGAGCGAGACAAGAAAAGAAAAAAAACCAAACAAAAACCAAAGAAAAGCTAGAGAGTGGAAGCAACACAGAGAGGAGGGAAAGAGAAAATACCAACCTGAGAACGCAGAAGATGAAGGAAAAAAGGAAGATTTACCGCAGGAGCTCTGCAATAGCTCGATTTATCTAATGATCAGAGTCACCACCACGAAGCACTTGTATTTGTCTGAGAACGACTGAAAATGTTAAGCACTGAATACCACAAACTCTCTACAAATGCTCTGTTAATCACTTTGAAATCACTCTGCTAATTCACTTTAAGTGCTTGGAAGTCTTAATCACGATAAATATGAAAGTGATAGATAGGTCCTATTTATACCCACGGTAAAAGGTAATCCTCCTTCCAGCAATCTCGGGTTGGTAATACTTCTGGACTCCAGGCCCGGGGATTCCTCATGATGATAATCTTAAGAACATCATGGCAAAGAATCCCAGAGTCTGGAATCCAACTCCCACCAAAAGATGACCTCCGGGACCGGAGTCCCAGAGGCAGAAACTGAACAAACAAAATAGCACACCGGGGAAGAAAACCTCAGAGAAAGAAAACAAAAGGGACAGAAAGACAAGGCAAAACCGCAAGCAAAAAGAAAACAAAAGAGAAAAGGGGGACCCAACATTTTGCGCACAAAATTTAGGGACGGGGATGCAGGGCATAACACTTACATTATTTGTAGGAAAAGACTTGTCTTTATTATCAAAAGATCTCTCAAGAATGACTAACCCCTTGGCAACTCTATTGGATTTCAATTGAAGAAATTCTTTACCAAAAATGGTATATTTATTATCCAAGGTTTCTATACATCCAATGAAATCCATTTCTTTATTTAAAAACTCTGCTTTACAATTCAAAAATCTCAGAATATCTAAGTCATCTTCAAAGACGACAATTTTCAACATTGTCTAGTATTGAAGGCCTAGATTGAATCTCTGTTTTATAAATTACTGCAAATGTAATATCTTTAGGTCTTAAAGAAATGTTAGCTAATAAATTTGCCATTTTTTTCTGACCTCTATCTATCCACTTAATACCAAATGCATCAAATTTTTCCAATTCATCCCAAACGACATTTCTATACTACTTAAGTCTCTGATTTTTTGAAATATATTTGGATTTAATCTGAGATATTATCAATTTCAGTCTCCAATCACTTTGAGACCTTTTATCTTATCTCTTGAGGCTAATATAAAACCTATTAACAAAGCATCATACTCTGCAACATTATTTGGGCATGTAAACAATAATCTAAAAGAAAACTTGAAGGTCTTACCATTAGGAGACATCAATAGGATTCCTACATCAGCTCCTTCCTTAGAACTTTCTCCATCAAATTACATGGTATACAAATCATATTGGTCCACCAAATTGTTTTTGTCATCAGATAACAAAATAGGTTGATTTTTTTATTCAACCCATATATCTTGTACTTGAAAAGATCCAATATCAGTATCCAAAAAATAATTCATATCAACATCTTCATTTATTTCAATTATGTGGGGAGTCATACTATCCTGAGACACTTTGACACTGTTACCAGAAATATTGAAAGTAGAAAAAGACAAATCACATTTCATACTTTCTCCCATTGAAGAACTCCATTTTCTTGAAAAAAATATTCCCTAATGAGGAGGATTATCAACAAGAAAGACACTCATTTTCAGCACATTTTCAAGACATGTAGCCAGCTTATAAGGTAGAGCCTTAATAGTACCAATGATAGGGATTTCTCTAGAGTCTATTTCTTGACATCTTCCATGATATGTATTAACCTGTAATCACATTGACTTAATTATCTTTGTAGGAATAATAATATTAGATGATCCCAAGTCTATCATGTTTGAAATGGGTTGAGTAACTGAGAGGGGAGGGGTGAATCAATTACCACAAAAAAAGTCCAATTCCCTTAGATGTCTTAATCAAACTTATCATTGTTACTCAGTTAAAAAATATATTTTGTTGTTACTCGGTTAACAAAGCAATCTTAAGATATCAAATGTGACTATCCTTTAGTGATTAAGTGTATAAACATAAAGCATAAAGAAAATAACATGTACATAGATGACACCAAGATTTAATGTGTAAACCCAATTCGGGAAAACCACCAATTGCAACTAGTTATTGTTTTTCACTCTTTTGAAGTGAGCCCTATTAGGAGCCAACCCTGTTAAAAGTTACAAAACACATTGTTAGCTCTGATCCTGTTAGAGGATTTATTCACCATGTAAGGAGTGGCCTTGTTAGAGGTCTTCAAATACTTCAATGTAGAAATTTCACCTTGTGAGAGGATTTATGAAAGACTGTTAAGTCTACTCTGTAAAGAGATTTGGATCACTGCTATAATTGTTAGAGAGTAAAAAAAGATTGACCTGTTTGGCGAAGAAAATTTCTTTGTTGATTCAAATTTCTATTATAGTTTTAAACTAGATCCTTACTGATCAAATATCTATTGCAACTCGGTCTAGATGTTCTATCCTTAATCAAAATTCCATCTTTTTTTGCCTTCACTCTTCATATCAAAACTCTGCCATATATTTCTGCTTTATTACTTCTTAATATTCAATCCAAACTTGACCTAGTATATATATGATAGGCCTTTTCAAGTCATCTTGGATAAACTTCCAAATAAATAATAAAACTTAAGTTTTTCGGCTGCATATAACCAATTAAACATAAAGTGTAAACTGTTGTTAGTCGGCTGACACTAAATGCATAACTCGGTTAACACTATAATCCTTCAATGCCCGACCATTACTGTATTGCCCAAGTGAACTCGGTTAGAATTGAAAATTAATTTGGTCTTATTCAATTCCCAAGAGAGCTTTGCATACAATGACTGTGCTTGGTTTAGGTATATACATTTGTGTAACATCACTGCATTTGTGTATACATCAATGACAATACACAATTGAATAATTGTCTTCAAGAATAAACCTCTTTGGCATTGATGGAAAAACAACATGTCATAAGACAAAGAATTTTATAGTAATATAAACAATAATATAAATTTATTAATGTCCTTAGCTTCATTCTGATTCTCATCCAGAAAACTCCCTTTGTCTTCATAATCACTAAAATACAGATTTCTCTCTCTTACATCAATCTTTGTTTCTGATGAAATTTCTCCCTCTGTCATCAATAATATTTTCCTTAATAATTTATTTGGAATGAAATCAATAATATCTCCCTCTTTGACATACAAATTCCAAAGACTCTATCCAATGAAACTTTAGTGTACCTAATGTACTTATTCATATGCAATAAGCTATGACAATCTGTATCAACTTGTTAGATCTTTATTGTAGCTCGGTTGATGCATCACTAATATTTCCATTAGTGAGCCTCAGTTAGGAGAATCACCCCTAGATTTCCTCTAAGATACAAGAATGCATCCTTAGGTAAATGTTTTGTGAATATGTCTACAATTTGTTCTTTAGTATTCACATATTACAACCTTACTTCCTTGTCCTGAACCAAGTCTTTGAAGAAAGAATACTTTATTACAATATCCTTAGTCTTATTATGCATCAAAGGGTTCTTTGAAATGTTAATAGAACTTGTGTTGTCATAGAAGATAATAACTAGTTCTTTCATTTACTCCTTCATACCTGACAACAGTTGTTTGAACCATATGATATTTGAACAATTCACTACTGCAGCAACATACTTTGCCTCTACTGTAGACTAAGAAATGTAATTTTATTTCTTGCAAGTCCAAGAGACTAACCTCTTACCAAGAAATAACGCTCCACCACTAGTGCTCTTTCTTTCATCAACACTACCCACCCAATCAACATCAGTTAAAGGCTTCAAATCAAATTTTCCTCCTTTCTTATATCATAATCCATAATCTTCAGTGCCCTTAAGATATCTCAGAATCCTTTTGATATCCATCAAATGATTCTTTCTAGGATTAGCTGAAAACCTTGCAGCAATACCAACTCCTAATGTAATATCAGGTCTAGTGTGAACAACATATTGAAGTTTACCAATGATGGATATGTAGGTAGTCTGATTTATCTCCTTTGAGTCATCATCCTTAGACAAATTATGTCTAGTAGATATAGGTGTCCCAACTGGTCTAGAATCTTCCATTCCAAATTTCTCCAGTATCTCGTTGATGCATTTAGACTGGGTAATGTAGATACCATTCTTCATCTGATGAACTTGTAAACCAACAAAGAATTTGATTTCTCCCAACATAGACATCTCAAATTCCTTACTCATAGCTTTAGAGAATGCTTTTCATAAATCATCATGTCTAGTGAATAGTATATCATCAAAAAATATCGCTTCTAGTATTATCTTGTTCTGAGGTCCTTCTTTGATGTACAAGCTACTATTTTCATTAGCTCTTTGAAATCCAATACTTACTAAGTAAAATGCAATCTTTCATACCAGGCTCTAGGAGCTTGCTTCAGTCCATACAAGGCTTTGTGCAATTTTCAAACCATATTCCTTTTGTTAGGATCAAAAAAACCTTCAGGTTTCTCAATATAGACTTCCTCTTCCAAAATTCCTTTCAAGAATGAAGATTTTACATCCATTTGGTATACCTTGAATCATTTATGTGCTACACATGCCAGAAGAGTTCTAAATCCTTCAAGTCTTGCAATAGAAGAAAAAGTTTCTCCATAATCAATACCCTCTTCTTGAGCATATCCTTTACACACTAATCTTGCTTTGTTTCTGGAAACTTCACCTTTTTCATTCATCTTGTTTCTGAAAACCCACTTACTACCAGTCACAATATTGTCTTTTGGTATAGGTACAAGAGTCTAGGTTTTTTTCTTTTCTATCTATTCAATCTAGTCATTCATGACTTCTCTCCAACTTTCATCATTCAATGCATGTTTAATGGATCTTGGTTCAAATTCACTAAGAAAACATGTACCTTTAAGTTTTTTCCTTGTCATTATACCTTCTATCTGATCTCCAATTATTTTTTCAGATGCATGATGCCTTCTGACATATTTGGCAAGTAGAAGTTCCTTTCTCTTTGATTCTGGGCTTTCTCCACTTGGTTCGCCATGCTCAAACATTATGTTCTACTCTTCCAACTGATACTCGGGTTCCACTATCTGAGACTTGGGTGCCTCTCTCTGAGACTCAGATGCCTCTGTCTATGACTTGGTTCCCTCTATCTGTGACTCATTTTATTCAGTCTAAGACTTAGTTCCCTCTGTTATGACTCAGTTTCAACAGTTAGCAGCCCAGTTTGCACAAGTTACAACAAGGTTTGTGTTGATGAATTCAGTGGTTGAAATGTTTGTTGTCCAATCACCATTTCTTGTGTCTTAGGTATAGTATCAGGTTCATAATACATTAAGTTTTTGTAGTCCTCAAGCTCTTTACTGCTCTATTCTTCACTTCTCTCTGTAAACTCATCAATCTTTACATGTACACTTTCTATGAATTTATGAGTAGCAAGAGTCAAACATTTATATTCTTTGATTTTATAGGAGTAGCCTAGGAATATACATTCATCACCTTTTACATCAAATTTTCCATTTCTTGCTTCCTTCAAGATGTAACATTTACTTCCAAATACTTTGAAATAACAAACATTGGGTTTATAGCCATACTATAATTCAAAAGGTGTCTTCTCAGTACCTTACTTCAGTTTAACTCTATTCAAGGTGTGAATTGTAGTGCTAATAGCTTCCTTCCAGTATTTGGTTGCAACATTATTTTCAATCATCAAGGTTCTTGCACAATCCATAATGGATTTGTTTCTTCTTTTTTCTATCCCATTTTGCTATGGTGTATCTAGGACAGATACTTGTCTCTTGATTCCTCTTTGATTTCAAAATTCATTAAACTCATTAGAAATGAATTCACCTCCTCTATCAGATCTTAGACATTTAAGTTTTTTTCCTATTTCCTTCTCAACTTTGGCAAGGTACCACTTAAACTTCTGAAAAGCTTCAGATTTTTCTTTGAGAAACATAATAGTCATCATTATGGAATGGTCATCAGCAAATAGAATGAAATAATTCCCTCTTATTTAACTTTTTTTTAAAATTGGTCTACATAAATCACTATGCACTAACTCCAAGACTTCTTCAGTATTATAATTCTTTCTCTTGAAACTAGTTTTGCCCATCTTCCCAATTTGACATTGTTTGCATATTGCCAATTCAGGTTTCTTAAAAATAGGAATACCTCTTACTCTTTTGTTCTTGCTTATGTTGACTAGGTTATCCAAATTCACATGACACAACCTTTTATGCCATAACCAACTTTCTTCTACTTGTGAAATAAAACATGAAATTTCAATGAGATCAAGATAGAATAGATTACCTTTTGTTTTCCTCCCAGTTCCAACTAGGTTTCCCTTACCATCTGGGAGCTTGGCCTTACCATTCATGAATTATACCTTCAAACCAATGTTATTGAGTTGTGCCACACTTATTAGACTACACCTTAGTCCTTCAACCCAATAAGAATTATCACATTTGATTCCTTTAGTTAGAGAAATACAACCTTTACCTTTTACATAGCAAGGTTCATCATCCCCAAAATTGACACTCCCACCATCATAGTGCTCAAGGTTTTCAAATATAGTTTCATCACCAATTATGTGGTGAAAACAACCACTATCAATTATCCAAGTGCCATTTTTGCTAATATGAGAGAAAAGTGTAGTATTTTCATTATTTTCATTGTCTGACTCATCCTTAATAGAAATGTAAACCATTTCATCTTCATCTTCATCACTATCAGAATCTTTTGCAATATAAAAAGATCTCTTACCTTTGTCCTTGTAGCCTTTATAGCTTTTGAAATATTTCTTTCCTCTGTACTTGTTGAACTTTCTCTAACCTTTGTATTCTTTGTTTGGACACTTAGTAGAAATGTGACCAACTTCATCACATGAAAAAAAAATCAATGGTATTCTTCCTTTGTACTATCTTTTTCCTTTGGTAGCTTTCTTTGCAAGTAGTGCTTCAATGATTTCTAGATCTTCATCATCAGAATCATCATCACTATCACTGTCAATCTATTTTCCTTTTGAGTTTCTATCCATCTTATCAAGGATTAATTTAGATTTGAATGCAGACTCAAAATTGATAGGATTAGGAGAATAATTGTTAAAATTGTCCAACTTAAAAGTTGTCAGCCTTCCAACCAATGCATCTAGAGTTATATCATTACTGCACCTCATCTCTTGAATAGCTGAAGCTCTAATTGCATAGATAAGAAGTAAAGTTCTCAATACCTTACTAGCCATTATTTTGTCTTCAATTGTTCCACTGACATCTCTCATGGCACTGACACTTTTCTTGATTCTTTCACTACATTTTTTAATGTCTTCTCCTTCTTTCATTTTCATCTGATCAAACTGACCTCTAAGAATCTCTACTTTTTCTCTCTTTACATTTTCATCTCCTCCATGTATATAATGTAGTTTCTTTAGTATATCATAGGTAGTAGGGTAGTCCTTGACTTCATCAAATTTGGAATTGCTGAGTGAAGAAGCTATATGAATCATTATTATGTTATGATTCTTCATGTCCACGATCTGATCCACTAACATAGGTCTCAATGGTTCCACATACTTTTGATCCAAGAATTGCAAACTAGTATCTCCAGTGGTAGATAGATGTAGCCCCATCAACTCTTACAATGCAGTGAAGTTGTCTTTGTTAAGCTTGGGGATCTCCCTTTTGTAAGACATTTCTAATCTTTAGCTTAGGCATTGAAACCTTCCCTGAAAGCACCAAATGACCTGATACCAATTGTTGGAAATGGGTTGAGTAACTGAGAGGGGAGGGGTGAATCAATTACCAAAAAAACAAATCCAAGTCCCTTAGATGTCTTAATCAAAATTATCACTGTTACTCAGTTAACAAAGATATTCTGCTATTACTCGGTTAACAAAGCAATCTTATGATATTAAATGTGATTATCCTTTAGTGATTAAGTGTAGAAAATTAAATCATAAAGAAAATAAAATGTACATAGATGAAACCAAGATTTAATGTGGAAACTCAATTTGGGAAAACCACCAATTGCAACTTGTTACTATTTTGCACTCTTCTAAAGTGAGCCATGTTAGGAGCCAACCCTGTTAAAGGTTACAAAACACAGTGTTAGGTGTGACCCTATTAGAGGATTTAATCACCTTGTAAGGAGTGGCCTTGTTAGAGGTCTTAAAACACTTCAATGTAGAAATGACACCTTGTGAGAGGATTTATGAAATACTATTAAGTCTACTCTGCAAAGAGATTTGGATCACTGCTATAATTGTTAGAGTAACAATGGATTGACCTGTTTGACGAAGCAACTATCTTCGATGATTTAGATCTTTGCTATAGTTTTAAATTGGATCCTCACTGATCAAATATTTTATTTTAGCTTGGTTTGGATATTTTTTCATTAATCATAATTCCATCTTATTTTGCCTTCACTCTTCATATCAAAACTCTGCCATATATTTCTGCTTTATTACTTCTCAATATTCAATCCAAACTTGACCTAGTATATATATGATAGGCCTTGTCAAGTCAGTTTGGATAACCTTCCAAATAAATAATAAAACTTAAGTCTATTGGTTGTATATAACCAATTAAACATAAAGTGTAAATGGTTGTTAGTCAGCTGATACTAAATGCATAACTCGGTCAACATTGTAATCCTTCAATGCTTGACCGTTATTGTATTGCCTAAGTGAGCTTAGTGAGAACTAAAAATCACTTTGGTCTTCTTCAATGCCTAAGAGATCTTGGCATACACTGACTTTGCTCGATCTAGGTATAGACATTTGTGTAACATCACTACATTTGTATATACATCAATGATAATACACAATTGAATAATTTTATTCAACATATCATACATTTTTTTAGCATCTTACCATTGATAACCAAAGTTAAGAAAAATGGATAAACAACTCCTAAGAGATTATTTACATGATTTGTATTCAAATAAATCTAAGGAATTTATGAAATCTTTTCTTTAGACTCTTTTCCCTTGCTTTATGACTTGTCTTGACTATTTTTCATCTTTTCAATACCTTCTGGTTTTTTAAATCTTATTGAAGAAACATCATCTAACACTGTGAGGACCTTCTCCTTATATTCCTCAATTCTTGTCATTTCCAAAAATGGAACTTTAACAGTCATTTGTGACAATAATTGCCTCATTTCAATAGGGGTATTTTTATATCAGAGGATTTTTATTTCTCCATAGCAATTTTAATATCCTCAACTTGAATGGCCAAAGTTAAATCTTCTTTCTTTGATTTCTTATTGTCCTTTTTAGGAGGGGGAGAACTTATTTTTGGTGTTTTGGCTTTTACCTCATATACAATGTTTGAACCTGTAGACACCTAAAATTCACCAGGTGTTCTCTAAATCATCCAAATCTACAAATCTTAGCCAATTGCCCTAAATCTCATCAAAATGCATCAAAATGGATCAAAATCAATTAAATAGAATAAAATCAAGCAAATTGGACAAAATCAAATTAAAATCAAAGGATTCAATAATCATGAAATCAAATAATCAAATTAAAGCCTAAAAGGGATCAATCAAATTATATAATTCATTTTAATCAATTAATTGTATAGTTTTAAATCAAACCCAACCCATTCACCCTTACATGGCTAATTTAATTAATTGATTGAATTAAATAAATCCTAATTTCTTTCAACTCAATTTGATCAACCAATGAGAATTCAGGATCTTGTCTTCTTGTCCCACCCTTTGAGGACAACCATTTAAATGGTCCCACCATTTGAAACCATTTTAGGGATCAAACTCAACCAAGGATTAACCCATGGTAAATTCACTCTACCCCCTACCCTTGGGAATTTGATATAAATACAAGCCATTTTGTATGCATTTCATATCCTAGAAAATTTGAATGCATAACATCCTTATTATAGACAATTTGTGAGCAATTGAGAGCATAGTGAGCATTTTCATAGCATTTTGATCACTTGTAGAAGCCAATTGTTGATTTAAGATTAATATCATGAGAATTTGAGTTAGAATTTCATATCATTTGAGAGAATTGAGCTATATTTAAGCATGTTTGTTATCAATTTCTCATTCTAGGATTGTCCTTGAGAGAGATTAAGGCTAACAACTCTTTCAAAAAATATTAAATAGAGAACCATGAGATGTCATGGATTTAATTGCAATTCCTAGGCTAAATTGTCATTTTCTTTCCATATAATTGTAGTTTAGAATCCTAATTTCATGAAGGTGTATTTCTCACACACAAATGGCACCCACCGTAGGGCTTTAGGCCTCATTTTACTCATTTTTATCATATTTTTGTATGCTTTGGTTCACTTTCTTGTCATTTTGCAGAAAATAGGAGAAGAGCCGCCTACAAAGATTCTAAAGCCGCCTGTGAACAATGAAGAGCCACTTACAAATTTCTTCTATTTTTTTTCTATCATTCTTGAGCCACACAGAAGATAAATTGTGCCTCCTGCTTCTGTAAAGGGCCCCCTACAAGCAACAAAAGACCGCATGTGATCATTCTAGAGTTGTGTACTATCATTCTTAAACTGCAATTTGCACATTTTGTGCTGCCTATGGTTTATCTTTAGCTGCCCATGCATTTTCTAGAGCCACGTTTTAACTTTTAATTTCTACTTTCAAAGTTTTAAGTTCCGCTTTGTAACAGTTAAAAGCCGCGTATTAACTGTCAAATGCCGCGTAGAACTTTTTGCTTTTTATCAAGTTTTAACTAATTTGTTCATCTTTCGAACTCTTTGTATTTTCAATTTCGGCAAATGAAAAATCATCCAAAGGTACAGAAACCAAAGAAGAGAGTGAGAAGACCTAGCAAAGAGGTAAGAGCACAAAATAAACTCTCTAAAGAAATTCATGCATCAAATATTTTGGAAATCTTAAAAGAGGAAGATAATTTGTATGATCGTTATATCAAAGTTTTCTTTGCATACAAAAAGAAATTTCCTACTCTTTGATGGATTTTCATTTCTAGCTCTTTAAGCTTGATTGTTTTGCAAAATTTGATCAAAAGAACTTAGGAGTGATTTTTCTTTTGGATTTGCAAGTTTTTCTTCACTTTGTCTTTGTTGTGTTGACTAACTTGTTGGAGGAGCCAGAGTGGGAACTATTTCCACTAGGTGAGTTAAAAAACAAAATCAAAATCTATCAAAAATGTGCCTAGCCTTTGCTAGCTTCGAAAACAAAGTATATTTCTAATCAAGCTTGCATTGCTTAAATTATGACAAATTTCTTTGAATCAAGCATAATTAGGGACACCCTATTATTTTCCATTCAAATAAGACATTAGGTATATTCTCTCAACTTTTCAAAGTTGATCAAAAAACCAAAAGTGTCAAGTTTGGGTGGTAGAAAGAAAGGGAGGATTAATTGAACCACACACTTCATTTTTAAGAACCTCCTTGTCAAGGGGTTGAAAAAGAACAAATAGTGCTTGAAGTGTTTGGAATGAAGGAAGACAATAGGGATCTTCTCTTCACTCTTTGAGTGAATCAAATTCCCAAACTTGTTTGACTAAGTTCATTTTTCACTTTCCATGTATGCTAGATTAAAATAAAGCTTTATAGGGCCTGCCTCCCGATTATTCCTTTACGAAGGCGGTGAGAGGGAACGACCCAAAGTGGGAGACATTTAGTTTTTCTGTGATATCATCCAACCCACTATAAAAAAATGCACTTTACCTTAATCAAAAAGTGACTAATTCTTGTGTAAGTCATCCTCACTTCCTCAAGTAGTCCTTTGGGATTGTGCAAAATCATACTTTCGTGCATGTGGGAAGCCCGCAAGGGGGTAAAGGAACTTGACAAGAGTTAGAACGGAGGTGTGATTAAAACCTTGTTAATTATTAAGCCTACCTTTTTAGAGCCATTGTTAAATGCCATATTTGTTTGACTCTTAGGTAGATTGCTTGGAAGAATTTCTTGTGTTATACCCGCAAACAAAACATCCGAGAACATACACTTTTTGTGTTGTTTAGGGATATGGTGCAAATTTTATGTGTGTATTGAGTTTGTACTTTATTTTCACACAAGAATCTTCTTTAAACAAGTTTGATCAAAACTATTAAACTTTTTAAAATTTGATAATTTGAAAATTTCAACCTTGATCAGCAAAGTGTCACGTATTAAAAATTATGGGCCGCGTATAAACAATTTTGGACCGCTTGTACTTTTGAAATGCTGCTTGGAAATATTCATAAGCCACATAAGCCACTAGAAAGTGCCACGTGTAAATATTTTAAAACTGCCTATCAACAAGAAAACACTTCCTACGAACTACAGAGTGCCACGTACATGAATTCCAGTAACCGCATACAAACATTTGAAAGCCGCCTACACACAGGCAAGAGCCACCCAGAAAAAAAGAAGGGAAAATAGTGGATATTTCTTGGAAGTTTAAAAACAAGATACTGACATTTTTGGATAGCCTTTTCAGGATTTTACCTCTTTCTACTTGCAAATTGATCGGAATTTTCCATTATTAGACCTTTTGAAAAATCACTCAAGGATTGATCAATTAAGTGAGATAAAAATCCTAATTCTTTATTCAATTTATGTTAATGCCAGCTTTTACGTGATATCATTACATCAAAGCTACCCTACAACCTAACGGATCTTATCTAAGGCAAGAGTGTCCTTTTTCGGGTGATCCTTTTAGATCTTCAAGACTTTTGCCAGAACCTATAAAAGAAATAGAGCCAAAAATGTCTTTTCCATTTAGCCATATAGACCCCGATCAAATCAATCATGTCAACAAAGATACTAACAATAATGGAGGGGGAAATGATGATCCTAACAACCAAGGATCAAATGACAATACCAATGGAGGAAATGGTGACCCTAACAATCAAGGGTTAAACAAAAATCTTGGAGGAATTAACCTTGACCCTAATAACCAAGGGTTAAATAATAACAATGGGGGAAATATTGACCCTAATAATGATGAAGCAACTGATGAAAATTTCAATGAATCAATGCAAAGTCCCTTCTTCATGAATCTTATGGAAAAAGTGTTAGACAAAGACAAGGAAAAGTACTTTCTAGACCTAGCACAAACATGTCTCAAACTTCCACATGATTATGATGTCAACAAACTCAAACAAAAGGAAGTTGATGCTAACCCTATTAATATCATGAACAAGCAATTCCAAATTTTCCAAATGCAATTGGACATGATGAAACAAAGTGGGGTTCCTAAACCTTTTTCTATCGAGGATTTGTGTCCTTTTCCCTTTGATAAGACATTAAACATGGTTCCATTTCCAACAAATGCTATCTTTCCCAAATATGACAAATATGAAGGAACAACTAATCCTCAAGATCACTTAAGGGAATCTTATGCCTTAATTCTAGAGTTCATGCATGACACAACTTACCTAATGAGGTTATTCCCTAAAAGTCTAGGAGGTATGGCAATGGAGTGGTTTTCAAAGTTACCCTCTGACATTTGAACCTTTGAATAATTGGCCTCTAAGTTTGTAACTCATTACTCTTATAATATCAAACATGAGATTACAATGCTTAATTTATGTAACACCAAGAAAAGAGAAGGAGAAGGATTCCTACTTTTCCTACAATGATGGAGAGCAGTATTTGCTAGATACCCTCGAAGTGTACCCAAAAATGAGAATATGTATATCTTTGTGAGTAACTTGAATCATGAAATGAACTATCAGTTAAGGCTACAATGTCCTAGGTCATTCCAAGATCTAATTAAGAATGGGGTTACAATGGAAGAGGTATTGGTCAAAAGTGGAGAGATTAAACTTTACAAGGATAACAAGAATAACAACAACAACAATACCTCCAATACCAATCAAAATCGCAATACCCCTAACAACAACCGGTTTTGGATGAGAAATAACAACAATAAAGGAGTGGTGAATGATGGAGTGGTAGAGGCAAATAATTTAAAGGCCACTCCTTTCAATCTCACCCAAAATTGAGTTCAATCCAATAATTTAAATCAAGCACCTAAAGTTCCCTTTAACAAGAAAAACACTAATAACAACTTTGGAAATAATCAAGGGGCTTACAGGCCTAAACCTTTCTTTGCACCTACACCCAAAAGGAAATTCACTAATTTGGGTGAACCTGGAAAATGCATTAAGGACACTTATTGAAAATAAACTTATTGACCTACCAAGGGCTCAACCATATGAACCTCAAATCAAGCCAAATTGGTGGAGTGAGAATAACCATTGTGAGTATCATAGAAATTGGGGACATAAGAAAAATGATTGCATGCGTCTCAAACATTTGGTACAAGATCTCATTGAAAATGGTGTGATAAAAGTAGAAGGCCCTAAAACTAAGGAAGATCACATGGCTTTTAAGAATCCTTTCTATAAACATACAAAAGGAGAATCTTCCAATTCAAACAATGGAGAAAACAATGGGAACAATGCAAGAGGAAATAACAATGTTAACTTTGCACATACCTATGATAATACTATCAATGCTATATCCGGCCATGATAGTACTATCAATGTTATTGTGATCAAAGATCAACCTAAAATGGAAACCTATAATTCCATCACAAGGGGGCAAGCCTCAAAGGTTACCCTACAAGGGAGTACTCCTATTATTATTGGTCCCAAAACACCAATTCTTTTGGATAAACAAACACCACCTACAACAAAGCCTTATAGTTTGGTGGATCAATTACAAAAGAATCCAGCACAAATATCAATTTTGGAGTTGTTGAAATTATCTCTTAATCACAAGGATATCTTGGAAAAGGCCTTAGTTGAGACCACCATTCCTATAAACTTGGAGGAAGATAAATTTAGGAACATGGTAGGACATCTCATAGCCCCTCATCGTCTTTCATTTTTAGAGCAAGATGATATGTCTATCACACATATTCAAAAAATACCCTTGCACATAGAGTTATTAATCCAAAGTCATAGGGTCAAGAGAGTCCTCATAGATGGGGAGCTAGTCTTAATATTTGCACTTTAAACCTTTTCAATTCATTAGGGTTAACCGAGTCTTCCATTGACCCTAAAAAGAAAATCACCATTAAGGCTTATGATGAGGAGGAATGATCTTCAAAGGGTATGATTATTCTACCAATTCAAGTGGGAACTATCAAAAATAATACCATATGTAAGGTCCTTGATATGAAATTGACTTACAATATCTTATTGGAAAGGCCATGGATACATGAAATGCAAGCGGTACCTTCTACCTATCACCAATGCATAAAGTTTCCACACATGGGGGAAGAGATTATGATTGAAGGAGATTCAAACCCATTTCAATATTGAAATGCCTTGAAGCCAAGTCATGAACTATTCATACCTCATAATAGGGAAGGAGTCATCCCTTATATTACCATGGAAAAAGATAAAGAGGAAAACTCAAAACCAGCATCAAATGTTACATCAACTTCTAACCCTACTCAAACTAACTCAACTACATCAACTAAGGGAAAAGAAAAGATGAGTTATGAGGGTCTAAGTTCAAATGATAATTCAGTAAAGAATTCAACATTGAGAATGGAAATTTTGAAACCCACTAGAACAAGCTAAGAAAGATCATTATCAAAAGATGAGTGACATGATGAATCAATTTGAGAAACAATGCAAAATTCACTCAAAAGGGGTAGGGAATATTTGGTTTCCCTATTTTATTTACCTACATCTCCAAGGACACATGGGAAGCCATCCAAAGATCATCAACCCTAAAAATATAACTCTCATTTTGTGAGAGAATGTGATAAACAAGAAATGGAAATAGAGGATAATGAAGTATTGCAATGGCTTTATAAGGATGAGAATAATTCAGCTAATCCCATTGAAAGGGTGGAACATATCAACATCCAAATAGATAAATATGGAAAAGGAATTGATATCATGAATAAAATGAGATATAAGGGAAGAGGACCCTTAGGAGTTCAACATAGAGGGTTGTTAGAACCTATTGAACCAGTTCGGAGAGAAAAAGAAGAGAAAGTCGGCAAAGGTTTTCAACATAAAGAAGAAAGTTCAAGTCCCATCCATGATTTTAGTGCACATATACATATGGTAGGCTCTGAAAGTGAAGATGATTCTAGGGATTATGAGTGGGATTCCTTTTTTGAAGAATCTTGTCATGACATAGAGGTTGATACCATTCACACTTATGCAACCCCTCCTAAGGTTGAGACTAAAGAACATGTGACTCAAGTTTTGACTTCTACTCAAACATCAAGTGAACCTCAACAATATAATGTAGCACAAGCACCTCTTTACAATCAATGGGTAGGTGAACCTTGGGTACCTTCATGGGTGGGAGATTCTAACCTAGTGTTTAATCCACATGCTTTCTTTCCCATGGAAATCTCAGAGGACTCTAGTGAAGAGGATTTTGATCCTTCTTCCATGGACCATCTTGAAGAGGCGCATGTCATAGACCTTAAAAATACAAAGTATAAACCATTAAACTAAGTCATGTCCCTAAATCCATAAAATGATAATCCATCCAATGAATCCTTGTCCTTAATGCACCCTGAACTTATTGATTGGGATCTTTCTGAGCCAAAAGACTTACTATACTTCCCAAATGACAATGCAATGGCGTTATACCTAAATGTGGTTGAAACAACTTCTTCCATCAAAGAATTCAATCTGGACATGATGATAGGGGTAGGTTTTCAACCTCTTAATCCACAAAATGAAAATAAAAAATATAAAAAAAAGGAGAAGGTCTAGTGGTGAAAACCACCATGTGGTAGTCCTAGACCCAAAAAAAGTAAAAATAAAGGATGTTTCCAAAGGTGCAAACCCAACTGTGGCACCTAAGGAGGAGAGGTTGGACACCTTACCAGCACATGAAGATGAAAGATCACCTATACTTATTGAACCAATAGAAAAGGTTAATATTGGTACCGAAGTGGATCCCAAATTTATTCACTTGGCAGCATCTTTGAGTCCCTTGGAGAGGAAAGAGTTCATAGAATTATTTCAAGAAAAGAAAGTAAACTTTGTGTGGCCATATGCTAACATGCCCAGATTGGATCCAAGTTTCATATTGCATCATTTGAATGTGAAACCCAAATTTAAGCCCATCAAGCAGAAATTGAGAAAAATGCATCCACATGTAGCCCTTTTAGTCAAAGTAGAATTGGAAGAATTACTCAAGGTGGGATTTATAAGAGTAATTGCATATGAAGAATGAATCTCCAACATTGTACCAGTTACCAAACATGATAAGTCCATAATAGTTTGCATGGATTTTAGAGATTTAAACCTTGCTTTCCCCAAAGATGACTTTCCATTACCTAGCATTGATGCTATTATGGATCTAACTACAGTTTATTCTATGTTTTCACTTATGGATGGATTTAGTGGGTATAATAAAATTCACATTGCACCTAAGGATCAAGAGAAGATGGCCTTTACATTCCCATGGGGTACTTTTTGTTGGAATATAATGCCCTTCACTCTCAAAAATGCCAGAACCACTTATCAAAGAGCAATGACTACCATTTTCCATGACATGATGCACACCTTCCTAGAGGAGTATGTGGATGAAATTCTAGCTAATATCACATGAAAGAAAAGATGAGTTTCTGGATTCCAAGATTATTAATGTGGAAGCTAAGACGTGGACTTTATACTTTGATGGATCTTACACCCAAAATGGTAGTGGGGCAGGCATTCTTTTGATCACACCACAAAGTTACACAATCCCAAAATCTTACAAGTTATTGTTCCCTTGTACAAACAACATTATAGAGTATGAATCTTTGGTCATAGGTATCAAGAAGGCCTTGGAATGGAATGTCATAGAATTAGAATTCTATGGGCACTCTAAATTAGTCATCAATCAAGTCAATAATGAATATGCTACCAAGGATGAAAAATTGATGCCTTACAAGAAATTGGTGGATGATTGGAAAAATTACTTTGCTTTGATTACTTTTGAACAAATCCCACGTGACAAAAATAGAGCAGCTGATGCAATGGATACCTTGGCATATTTGCTTCAAATGCCCAATCAAAATGAAAGGTATGAGTTCTTGGTGGAAGAATTGGTTAAACCAGCATTTGACCTACCTAATACCCAAATTATTGCCCTTTTAAATGGACATGAATCACCATGGTATGGACCCATTTATGCCTATCTAAAAGACAAAACCTTACCTATATACCGAACCCATGCTCAAAAGCAAAATTTTGTAAGACAAGTGGCTCGTTATACCATCCTTTCTGACACATTGTATCGTAAGGGTCTTGATAGAACTCTCCTTAGATTTCTAAAGGAAGATGAATCAAAATTATCTTTAAAAGATGCCCATGAGGGGATTTGTGGGTCGCATTCGAGTGGTTTAAACCTAGCTAAGAAAATACTACGCATGGGGTACTTTTGGAAAACCTTAGAAAGAGATGCTTGTTAGTTTGTCAAAGTTTGTGCAAAATGTCAATACCATGGAGACATGATCCATGCACCAGCACAAGAATTACACCCATTTGTTACACCAACACCATTCTACCAATGGGGTTTTTATTTGATTGGCATGATCTATCCACCTTCTTCAAATGCACATAAGTACATCCTCATTGCAACAGAGTACTTCACTAAATGGGTTGAGGTCATCCCTTTAACAACTGCAATGGGGAAGCAAATTTCCATTTTCATCCTTAATCATTTCATTTGAAGATATGGCATTCCTCATGCCATCATCATGGATAATGGAAAATAGTTTAAGAACAAGGATGTAGATGAACTTTGTGACACATTCCATATTACTCATCACTATTCATCCATTTACTATCCCCAAGGTAATGGACAAGCAGAAGCTACCAACAAGAATATCCTCAAAATCCTCAAAATATCAGTTGGTAAGTCAGGTAGAGATTGGCACCTTCAAATCAATCCAACATTATGGGCCTATAGAACTAGTATTTGCACCCCAACAGGAGCTACACCTTTTTCATTGGTTTACAGGGTTGAAGTTGTTCTACATTTAGAAGTTGAAATACCATCCCTAAGAGTGTAATTGCATGGATTAATTACAGATGAGGATTATAGATTTGCCCAAATTCAACAATTGGAATTTTTGGAGGAACACCAAACTCAAGCTTATGATCATTTGAAAGTGTATCAGAATTGAATCTCACGAAATTATAACAAGCACATTAAACCAAGAAATTTTCAAGTGGGAGATCTAGTATTGAGGGAGAATCCAAAAAATCAGGTTGATAGATGAAAGAAAGGAAAGTGGGAAACAAATTGGCTTGGTCCTTTTGTCATTGTTTCTTCTTTTGGAATGAGACTTACAAATTGGCTGATTGTGATGGTGATGAATTGCAAGAACCCATCAATAGAATTCATCTTAAGAGGTTTCGCACCTGATTAGACGAAAGAGTATCCAAGGAAAGATTATTAGTTGAGAGTATTAGATGAGTCAACATCACCTTTGTACATGAGAAAAAGTCAAAAATACTAAAAAATGAGAAAATATCAAAATACTAAAAAAATAGAAAGTTCAAAAAGCCAAAAACATTGGAAAAGTAGAAAATCAAAGAAAAAGGAGAAAATTGAGCATGAAGAAATCAAAAACATTTGGAAAATAAAAAAAAATTTGTCTTGGTGAAAACCTAGCAAATAGGAGCCTTGATGATAAATTTTTTTTTTTAAAAAAAAAAGAGAGAAAGAGAAAAAGAGAAAAAAGTGCCTCGGTGAAAACCTAGCAATAGGCGCCTTGGTAGTAAAAAAAGAAAAAAAAGCAATAATCCCAAAAGGTGAAAACCTGGAAACATGCACCTTTTGTCCCTTAGGTCTTTCCTAGTCACATTTGTACATATTGCATTTCATCATCTCATTTGTCCATATCTTCATTGCATCTATCATTTGTCCATAAGTCATAATAAAGTCTCAAAGTTGCATTGTTGCATTCTAGGTTTCATTTTTCCCTAAGCTTTGCACATGGTTACATTTATCACTTAAGGGTAATTATCATGAATTTTGGTACTAAGCAGATTCAAAAGTGCATAGTTTGGTCACACATCAAAAGTAGATTTTCAGATTTAGAGGAGAGATATTTTGGAATCTTTGATCGATATCATTGTTCAACCCCAAAACAGTTTGATTTGACAACATGATCCTTGAGTTTCATTGACTTATTTTATCAGGATTAAAAATTGACAAACTCTAAATGATCAACATGTTTGGAATTCTTTTTAAAAATCTTGATACATTTCAAAACACTTGGAATTTTTGATGAGTTTTCATTGAATTTTTTTGAGTCGTGTTCTTTTTATATAATCAATGACGTTTTGACTAGATTGGCAATGATGAAGTCATGATGTTTTCTTAACTTCAGTGTGACTGTTTTGAGGAAGATCCTTTAACTTGTGTGAATTCATCTAAGGACATGGTCATCAAAGAACCATCGAGGACATTCATATAGGAAGGAGGGTTAACCTTTGTTTGTTCATGCAAAATGATACCTTGGCTATTTAGATCTTCAATATCTTAATACCAAAATCCACTTGCAACATTGAATCTGATTAAAACAGTATTCATACTCCCATAGTTGGTCATTCAACTAGTGAGGGTTGTACTTGGTTTCGTAGAAGGTTACCAACTGAGATAAAAGTCATATTCATATCCTTATGGTCACAGTGGCACCAGTAAGGATTGTATTGACTCCTAGTTCCACAATGCTCAATGATGAAAATATATCTATGTTTGCATTTCTTTCACAAACCTCAAGGACAATTAGTTGCATTGAATTTTCATGTTGGATTAATTGCATTTGCATATTAGATTAATGGCTTTATTTTTAGCATGTTTCCAAGTTCAAGGGGGTTAATGGGGGTTACATCAATTCAATGGTTTAAAATCATCAATATGAGATTATCTTTTTCATTCATAGGTTTCATTATATATTTATATCAAGAGAAAAACAAAGAAAAGAAGAATTAATCATTATTCATTTATCCAATCATCATTTAGGAATTGCATTTCATAAATTAAGTTGCATGCATCAAAATCCAAAAAGATAGTTGCATTAATTTTACTATTGCACTAAGTATTGCATCCATATCATTGCATTACATAAACCATACATCATGATAACATCAAAAAATCATATAGAAATAAGTTCCATTAACATCATTTGCATCTATCTATCTATGTCCTACTCTAAAATATTGCATCCATAGCATAATAGAAATAAATGCAGCATAGAATCATGTAGATATGCATAAAAGAAATCTCATAACAACATCATCAAAGGGGAATCAATGGAAGATCACCATAAATAAATGTCCATCATCAAAAGTCTATAGAAAATTTGTATATCAAATATACATCAACCGAAATGATCCATATATCAAATCCTGATCAAAAAATCTACATGATACATCAATACAAGATATGGATATCATCGATCCCTATCTATCTCATGACCTAGTAGGGGAACCTGATCTATCTCCTGCAATACCTGTACCTGAACCTCTTGCTCTGTCAGGATCTCTGTCACCTAATCTATCCTATGTGGAAGGTGGTTCCTGACTAGTACTAGCACTGGTAGGTAACTAAGCTAAAGTAGCCAATAACTACTGCAACATAGTCGTAACATGATCCAACTGACCAGTCACTACAGTCATCCCTACCTATAATCCTTGAACATCCTAATCTAAGCTGTCCATAATTAGAGAAACTGGAGGTTCCTATGATGTTGGAGGGGCCTGAGGTACCTGTGGTGCTAAAGGAACCTATGGTATCACCTATGTTATGCTACTCTATGGATCTACCTACTAATCAACCTATCTCAGAGGAGATGGAGGTCTCTGTGGACCTTGTCCCTATAATGGAACCTGTCTAGCAGCCTGAACTTGCCTATGTCTTTGCCTAGCCCACTCTGCACCAAATTTGCTAGGAGTTTGTCTCTGGGGAGGTTCCTGTGCCTATAATCGCCTCTGTCTAGGCTAACCAAATCCACCACCTCAGCCTCTAACATGACCACCTCGCATACAAGGTCCTAAAAATCTTTGTATCCTAGGAGCCCTGGGTTCTCTCTGAACCCTCTGTCTCTGAGGTCTCCTACCATCTCCATCACCATCATCATCATCTTTATCGTCATCATCAGATAGATCATCAACATCCAAAATGGGCTCCGCTGGATCTGTAAATCTAGTAAAGCGATGTTGTAAGAACCACTCTCGATACTAAATAGATATCCATGTATCAACTACATGACTCATCATATCCCATCTCACAAATCCAAGCTACTCAATCTATGCACAGGGAAATTGATAATCAGCCTGAGCTCCCCACATGGATCACTCGGCCTGTACCCTAGCATAAAGTGCCATACCCTGGGGCATATCCTGTACTCGGCCATACTGACAGAGCATTCTCCCAAAGAAAAATATCTCTATACATAGTGGTGATTGACCAATCATCCATCAAGGGGAAAACATATAAGGAAACTCATCATCATCCTCTCGCCATCCCTCACGTCCTAAATAAGGTCTCCATACGACCTGATTAATATCATCGATAGTATGACGCCAAAACTCAACCTTTCCCAGATGATGTTGGACAAGCATACCATTGTACAAAAAGGCATATGGATAACCTTGGGTTTGTTCTTGTGCCGAGACTAGTCTGGTGATAGGGATATGCTCCCAAGTCCATAGCTATAATAAAAATGCACTTGTTGAGATAGATGCGCTATGCATGTATATAATCTCATGTAAATCATGGTAAAGCTGGGCCAACACACAAGAACCCCAGTCAAATCTTCGAGGATGTGCAATCAATTCCTCCAATATACGGCCCCATCTGACTACAAAGTCTTGACCTCTCCTATCAGGAAGCAATAATCCTCTGATAACTGCTCCTAGTAATGTTGGAAATGTAGGAAATGAAGCAAATTGCACCCAAGTAATGCAATCATTCTCAATGGTGTTGTCTTTGAACACCCGTCTGCATATTCTACCATCGTAAATTGAATCATAGTATACCCACTCTCCACAAGTTGGGATCCTCAATAATCTATATATGTCCTCTGGCGTGATAGTCATCTCGCTGAGGGGTAGATGGAAAGTGTTATGGTCAGAGTGCCATTGCTCTACCATAGCTATCAAAAGACCTCAGTTCAGCTGAAACTAAGGGAGATCAAGAAGGAAATTGAGACCATGTGTCTCGATAGTATGTCTCTTAGGAAGAGTCAACTCGTCGACTAAATCAAAAATCCAAAACACCACACCCCATACTTACAACTTACGGTAATGGTCCTACATTTTGAAACAAAGTGAACTATGTTAGTATTTCTATTGGTGGATCATTCTAAGTCAATCAAACACATTAAATCTATCCTTGCTCTATTTTGAGTGCATCAACCTATTGTTCCTAACCTCTATATCTTGAGAAGGGATCAATTTGGCATCATTTTAATCAATCTGATTGGCATATCAAACATTCATCGATATGATTTTTCTAATATCCTAAACACTAAGTGACATCATGGAATCACATTTTCTAGCTTGGAAATCAATCAAGTCATTTTAGACGTTCAATTGAAGGAAAGCTTATCCTATCTATTTTTAGGTTTACTCATAATGCGTTGTAGGTGGAACTTGAATAAGTGTATGCAACATTTTAGCCCCGCAGCATTGAAACTCTCACACGCGGTCTTTTAATCATCAGAGGCAGTGCTTTACCGTGCACGCAGCCTTTTAAAGTCCTAGGTGGCTTTCAATTTTTCTTAGGCAGCATTGAAATTTTAGGGTTTCGTGGGTGATGCAAAACTAATTGGGTTGCAAAATTTGAAACGCGCGGAGGTGGCTTTTCACTAACCTAGGCAGATTTTAAAGATTCCTAGGCAACATTTTGGAAAATTATCTAAAAAGCATTAAAAACTTGCAATAAATGCTATTAAATGAGCAATAAATGCACTAGGAAGGTTGAAATAACTCACCAGAGGCCCGTAGTCAGAAGGTCTCTGATACCAGCATGCTCTCTCAAACTGATGCTCTTGAATGGGGACCACTATTACTGTCAATCGTCACAGGATTAGAGAAAAATCTCAACAGTAAAAAGTGAAAATGAATAGTAAATTTGGGTTTTTCAACCTATTTAAGCTACCTTACCCTAATTTTGAAGTTTTTTTTATCCAGATGGACTAAATTGCATATTCTACACACTGGGGCATCTTTTGACATCTTTTTCAGCATCTTTGTTTATCAGAAATGAAATCATCTTGGATCTATTCTTCATTAGTTTCATCCAATTTTTTTGACATCTATACATCAAAATGTTTTCATTTGTGAGGGGCATCATCATATCATATCTTGGGATTCTACATCATATCTTACATCAAATCTGGGGCATGAAAAATTCAAACTTTATCAGTGAGGTATTCCGCATCAGGTTTCACATCAAGTTCCACATCAGGTTTCAAATCAGGTTTTGCATCAATTAATCAATTAGACATCAGTATCAAATCAATGACCAGGACATCAAATTTTTTTTGAATCAATGTGCTTCGCACATCAATTCAAATAGGGGCATTTGTAGACACCTAAAATTGACCAGGTGTTCTCTAAATCATCCAAATATGCAAATCTCAGCCAATTGCCCTAAATCTCATCAAAATGGATCAAAATCAATTAAATAGACTAAAATCAAGCACATTAGACAAAATCAAATTATAATCAAAGGATTCAATAATCATGAAATCAAATAATCAAATTATATAATTGATTTTAATTAATTAATTGTATAGTTTTAAATCAAAAAATCAAATCCAACCCATTCACCCTTACATGGCTAATTTAATTAATTGATTGACTTAAATAAATCTTAATTTCTTTCAACTTAATTTGATCAACCAATGAGAATTGAGGATCTTGTCTTCTTGTCCCACCCTTTAAGGATAACCATTTAAATGGTCCCCCCATTTGAAACCATTTGAGGGATGAAACTCAACCAAGGATTAACCCATGGTCAATTCACTCTACCCCATACCCTTGGGAATTTTCTATAAATACAAGCTATTTTGTATGTATTTCATATCCTAGAAAATTCAAATGCATAGCATCCTTATTATAGGCAATTTGTGAGCAATTGAGAGCATAGTGAGCATTTTCATAGCATTTTGATAATTTGTAGAAGCAAATTGTTGATTTAAGAGTAATATCATTGAGAGAGATTAAGGCTAAGAGCTCTTTCAACAAAGCTTAGATAGAGAACCATGAGATGCCATCGATTTAATTGCAATTCTTAGGCTAAATTGTCATTTTCTTTCCATAGAATTATAGTTTATAATCCTAATTTCATGAAGGTGTAATTTCTCACACACAAAGCCATTTGATTTGTTTACAATTTTAACCTTGATCTTACTTACATTCTCAGTAGACTTTCCTTGAAGGTGTTTAGTACTTGCAAAGTTACCACATTTCTTATTTTTATTATCTACTTTGGTATCTTTAAATAGAAAAGTAACTGGTTTTCTTTCTTCTCCACCAACTGTTCTATTTCTTAAATCATAATTAATTTTTTCTTTGGTGACCAAATCAGTTGTAATCTATGTTATTTCCTCATTAGAGGGTCTTCTTAATACTATAATTTTGTTATTATTCTGAGCATTACACCCTACATTATCAAACTATTCTTCTTTTTCATCATCGAGATTTTTTTTTTATCATATGCTTTTACTCTGCTTAGGGAGCCAGCGACATCATGATTCTCAATTTCATCTTCACAATCTACTTCACAACATGAAGATGAGTAGGCCATGGCACAACCACTATTATCATAGAACTTATTTTTGTCCTCTTTATGTTCCTCATTTGGATGTATATCCAGAGCAACAACACAATAGTCAGGACTATGTAGGAACTAACAAGCTTCACACCAATAATCATCATTACACATGTTAACAAAATTTCTTTTTAAAGGATCAAGGGTCCTATTATTGGGCTTTTCCTTCCTTTGTGAGAGCATCGGCTTCCCATCCTTCCATTAGGTATTATAGGAAAAAAATTGCATCTATGGCTTCTGACTATAACTGTTATGGAATGGCCTATTATTATTTGGAGCCCTATATTCTTTATTTTCTAATTCCTTTTGTTTGATCCTAGTAAGCCTCCCATCATCCCTTTTACCCATTTTCCCTGATACTTTTCTATTCATTTCTATATTAATAGCTATCTTATATGCTTCACTAATGCTTCTTGGATTCTTATATCTAAGATAATATCCCATTTTTGGATCAAAATTAGTTAAATAAGTAGAAAGACACCTCCTCATCAAGCCTCATTTTTTGGAAAAGCCTATGCATAGCTTTTTGAAATCTTGTATTGAATTCAACAACTCCCTCATTAGAATTTTTCTTGATATTGTTAAATTTATTCAATAAAAATCCTTTATTGGTCTTATCACCATATTGATCCTTAAAGTGATATTTTAGCTCATCCATTGATCCCACTAAATCATGAGGTAATGAATTAAACCAATCCCTATCATCCTCAACTAGAGATAGAACAAAAAGCTTCATAACGATGTCCACATGTATAATATAATAGTCATCCATGGTATGTGTAAATTTCTTTAGATGTTCTTCACATGTGATTACATTATTTCCAGTAAATTTTGGAAGTTTATCCCTTATTTCATTTGGAAATGCATTAGGATAACCAGGAATACCAATAAAGAAAATTTCTTGTACCTTTCTGCATGAAATAGTCTTCTTTGAAATATATCATAATTTTGGAAAGTAGAAGCTTTGACATTTGATGTGGAGGTGTTTTCAACACCAACATAAGAAGGCTAAGTAGATTTCTTGAGAAAATCAATCTTATTTTTCTTTTCTAAGGAAAAAACTTTCAACTTTGCTTTTTCTAGCTCTTTATTTAAAATCTCATTCTCCTTTCTGAACCTTTCAAGATCAGTGTATCCTTTAGATTCTTGATTGAATGCAACTTTGTGAAGTTTAGGTTCATTTATTTCAATTCCTATCAACTTATTTTTCCCTTTATCTTTAGGTATTTGAGTAGCAACATTCTGGTGGGTGGTAGGTTTCTCTTCATCGTTCTTAGGTTTTTTGACATAATTTGTTGCATGCTATTTCAACAATTGCTTTTGTTTTTTCTTCTTTTTCTTCTCTTTCTCTCTTTGTTTTCTGATGATCCACTGCTCTTGGAGGAATCTATTAAATTCATCTTCATATTCAAAGGAATCTTCATAATCTAAGGAATAATTGTTAGATTCCTCTTCTTCTCTTTCACTAGGAGAACTATAATCTCCATATGCATCCAATCCCAAATCTGGAGCCTCTTCATATTCTGATGTTTTTCCTTCATGGTTATATTAGGCTGGATCTTCTCTCCTAATATTCTCCTCTTGTCTTCTTAAAGATGGATTATCTAGATTATCTTTGTTCTTATTTTCTCTCCAAGACTGTCTATCCCTAGAAGTAGTTGGAAGTCCACCTTCCAATTCAAGTTCGGGATGTTCTTTTACTCTAGATATGGTATTCATATTGAAAAAATGTATATTTAAAACAATAAATATTACTTAGCACTGATTTGCAGAGATTTCTTCGAGTCGCCAACCAATACAAGTTTGGGAAAATACAACACTAGCTAATATGAATATTGCAATCAGGAAAATCATAGGAAACAAGATTATAACTAAGGGCTAAGAAAGAGTAAGTCTAATCTTTCAAAGGTCAACTTCCCCAAGGAAGTCTCCATTTTGTTAGTGTTTAAAAGTTTTATCCTTTAGAAGCCACCAATATACCTTGAAACTGATTTTAAGAGTGGTTAGCTCTAGATATTAAAAGATCTTCAAGGTAACTGGGCCAACTATAGGGACAAGACTTCCCTCTCCAATTCTGGCTTTGCAAAACCTGTTAGAATTCAAAGAATTCATAAGCCAGGATCATCTACATGCAAAATAACCAGTTACAAAAGAAAAGCTTAGAGACAAAAATGTTATGAAAGACAAAATATTCATTCAGAGAGGGAATACATTATACAAAGAGATCAAACCTTATGAAGGTGATCAAATCCCTAAAAGGGAAACCCTAAAGGGGAAATATCTAGGTTGCATAATAATAATAATTAATAAAAGAATTAATTATTATATGCCTAAAGGTTAGCTTAAGTAAAAGAGAGATAATAGGTGACTTAATAATTAAATCAAAATGATTTAATTAATAAGTGGAATCACTTTATTACTCTAACACCCCCTTAAGATAAACTTAGAGAGAAGCTAAAAACATAGAAACAACTACTGAAAGCAGGAAATGGGTCCCGACAACAAGGTCTGATCAGGTACCCAAGTAAAAATATATTTGTAAAGAGGAGAAAGAGGATAAAACCCAGTGGGAAAAACCCCTCTCTAAAAAGAGATGAAGCCTAGTGAAGGACTGAAGAAGCCTCCAAACTAGATAATGTCCCAGAAAATAAGAACATAGAAAGAACATCTGGAACACCTCTGAAGCATGAAGCTGCAAACACTATTGAAAAGTAACTACTAGAACCTCTACTGTAATAAAACATGACCAGGTAGAGAAGACTGTAAACAAAGCCTAAATAGCTGATCAATTGAACCAAGGAAATTTTAGAACCAACATGAGATACCCCCATAATAGTGAGCAAGGAGAGGCATGATGGGTACACTAAAATAGACTGCCAAAAAACACTACATGATGGAGAATGTACAAGCAAAAATAAAGGATGGTTTCATGAAAGGAACACTCACTTGACACACATAATGAGGCTAATGTCATGGAAGGAACACTCATTTGACAAAGGAAAATGGAAAAAAAGGCAAACATCAAATCCCCCATGGCACTTTATAATGTAGTGCGAGTACAAAAAAATCCCAAAAATGCATCAGATGACACTTTATCTTAGTGCGTTTGCAAAAAAAGAAAAGCTACAGAAAAAGATGTCTACAATATCCAGGAATGATAGAAGGGTGTAGAAACATGAATAAAAGATAAAAAGAATTCATCCCATGCACAAAAAATGATTCCAGGACCTGAAACATCCAAGATATCCACCAGATTACAAAAATACAAAAATATGAATAAAATTTACTTGGAGGAGAATCTAGGTGAGAGACCCATACAAGAAGAAAGAGAACAAAACCAGCTTTCTGACACCATGTGGAAGTCAAAAAATAGAGTCGAGATGAGAAAGATATAGTGACCAGAGTGCAAAATGGAACCCTAACTTTAATAGGAAATAAACTCTAGAAAATGGAAAAATCAGATAAGCAAACTAGAAAAATTAGAACAGCCTCAAAACTAAATTTCTGTTGATATCTCGTTTTGCAAAAAATGCCTCCATTTTCTCTAGATAGAGAGAAAAATCACCCCTAGGTTAAAAAGGATTGAAAAAAATTTGTTTAAAGCCCCTAGGGCTTAAACTTGCTTGCCCTGGCCATATGGCTTGCACAAGGGCTGAGTGACGGATCTCCTGGTCACTAATGTGATTGTGAGGTAGTGGATGGGGGCTAAAAGGGCCCAGAGGGGGCTAAGCATAGCAAGGCCTGTCAGGGGTGGTGGGTCGGCTGTTCAACCCTGATGGTGACCGAAGGGTGGCGGGGTCAGCAGTGGCCAGAGGGCGGCGGGGGAAAGTTTTGGTTGGTAGGGTTGGTGGACGAACTGAGGGCTACAAGGATCGGTGGTGGTCGGTGGGGCCAGTGGAGGAACTGAGGGGGCACAAGGACAGCGTGGTGGAACTGCCACCCAATGATAGTTCGGTGGTGATCGCGTGGTGGCGCCAATTTTAAAATTGCATACATTTTTTTAACACAAAAATAAAAATAAGTTTTTTTTTTTTTTTCAAATTTTTTCTCAATTTCTGTGCCAGGGAAGAATAGATAAAAAAGAATTTTCCTCAGAATTCATAATCCAAGATCATCTACATGCAAAATAACCTGTTACAAAAGCAAAGCAAGACAAAAATGTTCTAAAAGACAAAATAATTATTCAGAGAGGGAATACAAAATATAAAGAGATCAAACCTTATGAAGGTGATCGAAACCCTAAAAGAGAAACCCTAAAGGGGAAATATCTAGGTTGCATAATAATAATTAATAAAAGAATCAATTATTATATTCCTAAAGTTTAGCTTGAGTAAAAGAGAGATAATAAGTGACTTAATAATTAAATCAAAATAATATAATTAATATGTGGAATCACTTTATTACTCTAACAAAGACAAGGCGAGTACACCTAATCCAGACAGATATTCAAATTTTCACAACTTTTACATTGGATTTTAACAACAGATATATGGTAAGAAAGTATGAAATGATAACCACTCAATCAGTGACTCTTCATTACCATGTAGGACACACAAGCAAAAACCAAAAAACTCAAAAGGACTCAAATGGTTTTGATGTTTTTGATACGGAAGAATATAGCCAAACCTATTGAGATATGTATCAATATAGAAGATATTATTTACTTATCAATGATTTATCCATTGGGCAATGTTTTTGGTTCAAATATAGGACATCGAAACTAACTATTGTCAAGGACTCAAAACCATAAATACAGATAATTTAGATCAAACACTACTTATAAGATTCTTCTTTAGAAAAATCCAAAGAACTTATGTCATATCCAAAGCATTATTTGATTTGATCCTAGATCAAAACTAAGGACTAATGACATATACATAGATAAATTCCATGCAATTAATCATAAGATTCACAATTCAACAAGTAAGCACCAAGGAGAGACTTAAATCTAAAATATTGTATTAAGTACGAAGAATCCAACTTCAATTCCAAAATGCTTCAAAACATATACCACTTCAATAAATGAAAAATATTTTCAACTTTGTGTTCTATAATGATACTCTCTAGATATACATCTTCTATACTCACTAGAAAATATTAAACAGTTCTATGCCTTATGTTACTTGCCCAAGTTTCCCAACCCTTACCAAATAATCTTGGAAGTCCTTTTATAGGCCAGGGACTATAACAAGCTTCAAATCATTTAAGGTTAGGGCTCAACCATATAAAATATTACATGATAGAAACAATTAATTCATCTTAGCAACCAAGAAATTCTATCATTATCAAGTTGAAACATTCCTTTGATCTAGTATGTTGAAAAATATGATCTAGCCACCATCCACTTGGGAAACTACAAAATAAAAATATATCAAAAGAATAATAAATGGAATGTCTAGTATGCATTAATTACCTAGGAATACTAAGCCTTTTCAGATCTAAAAAAGCCAACAATCATCTCTCGAAAAACTTAGGATACTTAAGAACATATCTGATCTTCAACTATATAATTCTAGAAAAGACACCTCATTGATGGCGAAGACAAAGAAGGATAAAACAAAGGTTTAAAATAATTAACAAGTCAATCAAAAACCCTAAGGAGATAATCCTTGTATAAATGCATTCAGAACTGCCAATCTTTCCTTCATACAGTATCCTACAACTATTCAGATCAATCCCAATAGATCAAATTGTTCGATTAAATGCTCTGTGACAAGATGACACATTTCATCTCTTAAAAAACCTGAAAAGCAAATTTGAAAATTTTGAAAGTGGTTAAAATGGTCATAGGTGGCATGAAAATCGGCATCAATGGCCAAGATTTGAACCTTTTCTATCTTTAAAACACAGCCGTAGAGCCTCCTTAAGTTTCCCAGGCATCAAAAATCTGATCTGGATAGGTGGCACACGGGCCTGATGCCTTTAACACTATATTTTGATCATCTTTTTCTTAAGGCATAGCGTCATCTATCTGATCAACTTTAACTTGTTTGATCTTTACTTTTCTTTACTTTACTTCACTTCTTAACTTTGTCTTTAACTTGGAGCACTTCATTTCTTTGTATCTCTAAATCTCACAATGTAACTTTACTTGACTTGTCTTTTTATGTGATAGAAAGTATACCTGCAAAGGACAACACTAGAACATACAAATGCTAATGTTAACCATTATAAACAAGATTCAAAGAGTTAGCATGTTTAAGAAGAAATCCAAAAAAAAAAGAACTTTCACCACAACCTCAAATGAGCTAAACAAGGGCACCCAATGCCTTGTTGATTTTCTCTTAGAGAAATATGTGGGTGTGCTCTCCCAACACAATATTAAAATCTTACTCGATGATTAAAGATACAAGCTAAAGAGAGTGAAAAATTCAAGAGAAAGTATTAAAAACTTGTCTCAAGCTTATCACATGATTGCAAATGCAAGACTATACTACGATGATATGAAAGATCAAAGGAAATCTAAGATTCATTCCATTAATCCTAACATGTAATATCTAGATTTGAAAATGAACTACAAGAATGAAAGTATAAACATGAAAACTAAGCTAAGAATTCTAAAGCTAAATTAGCATGATAACAATGCATAAAAGGGAGATGATTTTCTCTTGGAAAGAGCCCCTATTTATAGATTTTTTGGAGAAAAGAGAGGGCTTGCATGAGGTGAAGCTCATATGGCATCCATATAGGTGCCACATGAGGGACACATAATCCATGAAAGAGGCCAAGTTTTCTCACACATGTGTGAGGAACTTGTGATGTGATGGGTCAAGGTGTACTTAAAGTACACATGTGAAGGATCTTGTAAGAGGTGTAAGAGTTTTGGTCCAATAAAACACTTTTAGAAAGTGTAAGAAAGTGTCATCAAGGTTGTAATAAACCTTGTTGGCACCAAATTAGCATGATTTTGAAAAGTCAAATTTGGAAATTTGCTCACACACGTGTGAGCAAATAATTAGGACTAATATGTGAAGGAATCAAGAAATTATTCTAATTAACCTTAGTTAATTAGTGAGTAGGTCTATTTGGTGAGAGTGACATGAGGTAGGGTAGGATCTAGGTTCAAATTAGTTTAATCCAAATTAGATTTAGATTAATTGTGGCTTAGTAGAATTAAGTCATGTGGAGGAATAAATAAATTATAAATTTATTTAAAAGGGATAAATGAAGGGAATATATATAAATAAGATTTAATACATTAAAGGGGGAATAGTATTTAAATTAAGATTAAATAATATGAAAATGAATCAAATTTAATTAAATAAATTAATTAAATAGATAGAAGAATATAACAAATATAATTAATTAAGATTAACTATAATGTTATGGGAATATTAATTAAATTAATATAAAGATGATTTTGGATGTCTATATTTTTCCCCTCTTTGATCTGGCGTCGAAAGTGGCATCGTGTCAAAGAAAAGAAAATAAGATGCCCTGGAAAGGTCAGGAAAATCTAAGGTGACAAGGGTAGAGGAGTGTGCCCCCTTGAGAAAATAATAGGAAAAATAATAATTTTTTTTAATAAAATTTTCTCAAAAAAGGCAGGAAGAGAGGGAAAGAAAACCAATTACATGGCGTGTCCAAAAGAAATGGAGGAGAAACAGGGACCTGAATGGGAAATGGGGAGAAGGATGGAAGAAACGGGTCCCAAGGGGCTATAAATAGTCCACCAGGACCCAAATAGAAGTCATTTTCACTCACGAAGAGAAAAAATATGGAAGAAGAGAGAAGTGATGGCAGAGATTCGAGGGCATGTGCAGCTTGGAGAGCGAGTCAGGATCCATCAGTGACCTGCAGACGCCGGACCACTAGTGATTAGTCGAAGGCCTCCTAGTTAATTATGCATTTAAGGTGTTTCATTGCATTTATGGCACTCAAAACACACTCCAAACTAGCCCACAACACAGATGGTGGTTGTCGGACCACCATCTACGTAGACAATGATTGACTGATCACCAGCTTTGTAGATGGCCGATTGGCAACTAACGTATGTGTAGACAAAGATCATACGATCACCGTCTGTGAGGGAAGAGGGGAGGAGGGAAAATAGGGTAGAAATGAAAGAGTAAGAACTCTGTCGTCTGCGCAGAAAAGAGTCGGCGGCCTAAACTGTTATCTCCGCAGATCAGCAACTACAAAGAACCACCGTCTGTGAGGGTAAACCAACGTCTCTACTGATTGATCTAGAAATAGAGGAAAAAGAGAGAAAGGAGAGATAGGGAGTCCAAGAGCATTTTTGATGCCCCAAATTAGGCTAGGGGTATTTTTGATGTCCCAGATCAAGAAAGAGTGCTATCTGATATATGACATGGGTATTTGGTGGATGCAAGAGGATACAATTACCTTCTAGGCGAGGGAGTGTTATCTAGTGATGATGGCGTTAGAGCATGAGCTGAGGGCAGAGGATTTGGGTATAGTTACCTTGTGCAGATTGGAGCATGTGCACTATTGGCCCCACTTGAGAGTGCATAATGCACTCATGTATGCATTGATTGAGAGGTGCCACACTACTTCTTAGAGCTTTCACTTCCCCACAGGGGAAGCTACTATTACTCTACATGAGGTGTGGAGAATTTATAGAGTGGTGATTTGGGGGCTGATACCCGAGTACTACTTTGAGGGGTGAAAGCCTCACATGGAGATGGCCTTTGGGAGGAGATACATAGATATATTGACTTCATGATAGTGGATGTCATGGGCAGGGGCGATGGTGGCAAGACCACAGTTGTGGTGGGTGGTACTGTATTTGGCAGGGCTTATTGGAGGATGACTAATGCCTGATCATGCAGGCAAGGGATTCCTAATTAGATGGGCATGAGTGCTAAATAGTATCATGGAGGATGGGGACTAGTACTGCTAGGGATACACTATCCTTGGATAGATTTATTATGATCTACATATGTGCACCTACCGTAAAGGTAGGACTCTAGGACTGGGATGTACTTTGCTACTGGTATGGGCATGGGAGCATATTGTTGTCATACAACCAATCCATACACATGAGACCAGACATGCTTATGAGCCATTTGCATGAAGGTATAGGCCACCTATTAGCTACGAGTCTATAGAGTCATTTAGATACTAGTGTTGGACTTTGGATGAGATGGATGACATTCAGTGGCCACCATATGTAGGGTGCGAGGCATGGGGCCACCAGGTCCCACAACAAGATGGATATACTGAGGATTGGCGCTATGACTCATATTATCTCAAATTTGTATAGAATGATTATTGGTTGATAGGACATACATATTATATGATATCCAGGTACATGTCATCGAGGGTACGATGATACATGGGACAGGTTTAAGAGGTCATGCCAGATGGATTTCATCATCCCTTGGTGACTTGGGAGGTAGGCCGTATTTGGGGTATGGGAGTAGACTTGTGGTGAGCTCGGGGATCATGGATGAGCATGATTGAGGTGTCATGGATCAGAGTATGAGAGTCATTACATGATGTTGGATTCATCCTAGCATATGCATAGTGGTGGGCAGCCTACAGGCCGATCAGATTGATAGTTTCAGGTGTGGTACACATAGATGAGCAACCTGGGCAGGGAGAGCATGGAGGAGGATAGGATGGAGATGATGTTGATGAGGAGGGAGGAGATGGAGGAGGGGCTAGGGGTAGGAGAGTCTGACCAAGAGTAGTGGCATAGAGGTGATGGGTATAGGTAGAGATACCTACAAGGAGGAAGCCACTGTTGGTCCCAGATATACAGGGACAGGGGCCACAAGTACAGGGGCCATAGGGGCCACTAGGATAGGGACAATGGCCACCAGCCAGAAACATGGCCCAGGATGTTCATGATATGGTAGTGGCAGAGTGGGATAGTCTATAGACTGAGCTCGGGAGAGTACAAGGGTTACTAGCTATATCTCAAGCAACTAAGAGTAGCGCACAGGTTGAGATCCTAAGGTTAGGGACTATTTTCCACCTCCCAAGATATAGCCAGTAATATATAGATTGATTTGACCTAAGTATAGGGATCTCTAGAATCAGAGAAAGTGCAAGGAGATGGTGCACAAACTGTATTAGACCTGCTACAAGCTCAGGTGGACAATGGAGAGTTTGGGATGGGGGGACAAGAGGGGGGTTCTCGGGAGGAGCTGGCAGCCATGTTAGCACAGATAGAAGCTTTGACAACACAACAAGATGCTATGTAGATACGGGAAAAGGGCTACAGGGCAAAGCAAGATATAGCTCATGATGCAGGCACAATGACAAGTTTGGGATAGGTGCTAGCAGATGCATTTGCAGCACAAAGGGATGCCAATAGGAGAGGATGGGAGGCCATGTATTACATGTCCTTATATCACAGAGTCATGTCGGAGGTAGAGAAGGATCCACCATACTTAGAGAGATCTGCATCTTGGAGTATGGATTGTGATTCTCAGGGATCAGTGGGGTTACCATCCCATCATAATAGAAGTGCAGGGCCATCACAGCCACTGTGATGACTCTTATCAGATTGTTTTTTATACACATTTTTGTATGACATTTTGAGATACTGATGTATGATGGACTCTATATATACATGGACTTTTATGATGATGATCTACTTTATGTTATGACATGATGTGATGCTTATGCAGGATGGATATGATGTGTTATGATTTTATGTCTATATGGTGTTTATGAATGACATGCAGGATGAGATAAATTTATATGATTATGTTGACCTATTTGTGATGCAGGGATGAGATGCATATGATATATGTGAAATGCTTATAGATGGATAATATGTAAATGTGTAATGAATGAACTCAAAATGAATGAACTAAAATGAATGATTTTAAGGGATTATCAATGCAACTATAATGATGAATGTAATGGATAATTAATTAATGGAACTATATGTAACTATAATGATTAATGAGTAATGAATGAAGTAACAATGCAACTATAATGAGTAATGATTAATGAATGGAATTAGTGAATAGATTAACCTAATGAATGAATGCAAAAGTGGGACATATGAGGACACTATTTTTGTGTGTATCAAATAGGTCTAATAGAATCACCTAGGTAGCTGGATAGGGGGAATAAACAGAAACCTTGCCAAGAGAAAAATACAAAGTAAAATATTGGAAAGCACACCCTAGTTTGATTTTGAAAAAGGAGTTATGCACCATGTGCTAGAAAACACAAGTGACATGGTTCCTTTGCGTGGACTAGACTCTTAGACAAATAGGTTGATAGGAACAAGAATGCAAGATATCATGTATGATGAGACATATGAAATGTTTCTTATGAGGAGATGCAGTACATCCAAATCTTTTTAGGGATTTGAGATGCATAAATCCTACCCCCAGTGAGGCATACATAGTCATAACTAAATATTAAACATAAATGTATGAAAAATATATGACAAGTAGATCATACCAAAAATGACACGTATTCCAACATCTAGTCACCATAATGAACCAAGATATGAAAGATCAAGGCAATCACGAGAAGGCCACATTGAAACACAAGATAAAATCAACAATAAGGCATCCTGACCAAGCGGTCATTCAGTCCAAAAGTTCTTTCCATGAACAATTTTGGTGTGAGAATTAATAGAATAGCCGACACTAGAAGGATGTATCCTGATGGGAAAAAGATTGATTGAATGAAACAGGAATTCACTGGCAATTGCTTGTGAAGAGAACAAAACTAGGAAAGTCAATTTGTCTTTTGATTTGTTGGAAACATTTGTGGTGACTGTGTCTAGATAAAGCTCAGTGTTGATGGGGTAAGCTCAGTCATGCGGGAATATGATTTTATTGTGAAAATGGAAAATGGTCAGGGGACTACCTGCACAAATATGGGTAGTGAATTTATTATGGAAGGTGATGGAGGCTATATGAAAGATTGTGGAAACAGATGGTGGATCTGACTACACATGGCACCTGAAAAATATTTTTACCATGGTACTTATCCATTGCGCCACCAAAGTAGTTTTCATGGATGAACAATTTTATCTCTTTCTCTTTTTTTCTTTTTTGTTACTTTTTCAAGCTTTTATATTTTTTTTCTTTTATATTTTATTTATTTATTTTCTTTTTTGGATTTTTTTGGATTTTTCTACTTTTCTAATTTTATTGAATTTTTGATAGTTTTCTATTATACAATATACTGCTAAAGGATCAAGCATATAAGTTCTTGAGATGTACAATATTTATAGGATCAGGGATCAGATCTCCCTCTTGTGAAGAAATCTAATAAGTGTCAAACCCATACTTTACTATGATGATTAAGGGCCCCAACCAATTAGGTTAAAACTTTCCTTTCTTGTCATGGTTCTGGAGATTCTTCATATTGTGTTGCAGGACAAGATCACCAACCTCAAAATGATGAGGTTTAATCCTTTTGTTGAACTGGAGGTGAAGGTAATTTCGATACACACAAAGGTGGTTTAGAGCACTGAGGCATCTCTCATCAAGGAGTTCTAGCTCTTGCAAGTGGGAAACTCTATATTCTTCTTTGGACAACAGATTCTTAAGAGAAATTTTGAGGGAAGGGAGCTCAATTTTGATGGGTAGAATAGCCTTAGTGTTTTAAACAAGGGAAAAGGGGGTGGCTCTAGTGGGGGTTCAAATGGACGTGTGGTAGGCCCAAAGGGCAGGATTGAGGAGAAGGTGCTAATCGCGACCAGCTTCATCGACTCTTTTCTTGATGATTTTAAGGATGGTTTTATTTGTAGCCTCTGCTTGACCGTTTCCTTGTAGAAAGTACTTGGAAGAGGTATGGTGGGTAATGTTGAATTTCCTACATAGCTCTGTGACATTCTTGTTTTTGAAAGGTCCTCCATTATTAGTAACAATGTCCTGAGGAATGCCATAGTGACATATAAGATAGTTCAAAATGAACTTTGAGATCTATTTTCCAGTGGTGTAGGTAAGAGGAACAACTTTGACCCACTTGGTAAAGTACTCGGTGGCAGAAAGGATGTATTTATGTCCATTAGAAGAATTAGGGAAATTCTAGCCAATGAGGTTAAGACCCTAGGGGGAAAATGGCCAAGGGGTGATGGTGGGTTGAAGGGATTGGGATGGGGCATGTATCATATTTTCGTGCTTCTGACAAGGCACACATTTCTTCACATAGTTGTAAGCATCTTGTTCCATAGTGTAACCACCTAGATTTGTTCTGCTTTGACTATAGACCCTATTTTTCCTAAGTGTGATCATACCCCCAATTATGTCCAAATGACCCTGTTACTGCTTGGCATAATTCCTTGAAATTAGATTTAATCTCCTAAGTGATCTAATCACTAATCTACAATAATTTATTTAGCCAATCAAATCAATTCAATTCAATCAATTTAAAATCATACATGGCTAAGGTAATTAATTTAAAGGGAATTAAATGAAATCCTATTTATACCTCATCACTTGCAAGATCAATCCCCTAGCCTAAATTGATTCAATTTGGCTATAGTCCTAATTAATTATTACAAAGAAATCAAAAGCTTAAATGATTAATTAAATCCCTATTATTGAATGAATATGTTATTACAACAATTCATTTTATTAATATTCCTTCAAACCTAACCAATCTCAAATATCCAACCATGAGTTCAAACTCATCCCAACCCCTTCTCACATGCTAATTCATTTTAATTAGCTAAATAACCCTAATTAGCTAATCCCCCTTCCACTCATTCTCTCTCCTCTCATCTGTATCTCCTTAATCACATCCCTTAAGCCCTAATCCTAATCCTAAGCTACCCTTAATGTTTTCACATTCCATTAAGGAATGATTAACAACTCCACCCACTTGAGAAAGTCAAGGAAAATCAACATTCCTTTCCTCAAGTCCACCTTGTCAGGCTTGACTCTAAACCCTCACCCATGCTTCTTAAACCCTCACCCATACCTCATTAATGGAAGCCCTTCTAGAGTCTTCTCCCCTTCCTCCATTTCTCCTATAAATAGGATGGATTTTGAGCTCAAATGACCCTTTCTCTTACCTTTGTTTTGGCCCTGAAATTGAAAGTCTTTTATTGTATTGTAAATAATGCTCCTAATTTTGAAGATTTGATAGCATCCTTATGCTGCCCATATTTGGAGAATTGGAGAAGCAATCTTATGTTGCTCATGTTTAGGACTTTGATAGTGCTTTCTAGCTTAAATCTTTGTTATATTGTTGTAATCTTCATTTCTAGAGCTAGATTTCATGTTTTTGAATCATCTAGATTAGTTTTCATTTGAATCTTCCATTCTTAGGTTGTATTTTTGACTAGAATATGCATAATCTGAGGGCTATTATGTCATTTTTTATACTCCTAGATAGGAAGCAATAGATCAATTTTAGTGATTGCTATGTTTCCTAACCCCTTTCTTTCACTACTGCAATGATTTATTGAAGTGTTGTGTCTCTTAACTGGTACAAAAATCACACACACATCTCTGTCGCCCACCGTGAGGCAAGATAGCTCAAAATTTCATCAATTTTTTCTCTCTGCCCTTAACATTTTCAAAATTTGCAGGCAGTTTATCATTTCTGGGAGAAACTTATCATCTCCGGTAAATCTTTTATTGTTTTTGGGAGCAACTTATCATTTCTAAGAGTTTTAATATCGTCTATCGTTGCACTTATGAAAGGTAAAATTTTCCCTTAAAATCATTTCTAGTAATCATTTTCGTGTTTTTTGTATGAAATATCATTTTGCATAAAAGGAATATTGTCCTAGGTACATTTTATCATTTGGGGTCAATCTTTTAGCATTTTCAGGGTTTATCATTTTGGGTTTCTGAAATATCATCTATCGTCCAGGGGCAGAAATACAAGGTTCTAACATTTGCAAGTTTGATTTCTAACTTGTTAACATGGTTGTTTTCATGATTTTGATTCTATTTTAAGCCTAACTTGTGTTTGCAGATTGCTGTCAAAGCTAAGAGAGAGAAAATAAGATACTAACTTATGGTTTTACAGGTTGCTAATTCATTATCTTGACTTATATTCTTTTCTTGTGCTTTCGAGACTAAATGACATTTTCCAATCTTATACTAAATTGACCAGAGGAATATGCTCTTTTCCTTTTTAAGGAAAATCAGAAACTCACAAGTCAATTTATGATTTGAAAATAATTTGGAGTAATTGAACAAAGAAAACCTCATCGTCTAATTTTGGGATCAGTAAATGAACAACACAAATCACTAAATCTTGTGGGTCAAAGAACAAGTTCAACTATATAATTCATTTTTGGGACACAAAAATTGAAAAAGAAAACTCACTAAATACTGTGGTCAATTGAACAAGGCAAAATTTACCTTCAAGCATCCTGTTTTTCTTAAATAGGAACAACCTAAATCAAGCTCAACATAGCTTGAAGGAATGGACATTGCTTTGCGTGTTTTGGGAGAAAATGACATGGATTAGGAGAGTATGCTCTTCTTCTTTCAAAGAATCAAAAATCTAGACATCCTAAGCTTGCCAATTCTTTGTATGTTTATTTAATAGTAGAGGGCCTACCGGTTGAGGAAAAAATCTCCCAGGAATGACCCAAGTGAGGACAGGTTTTACGCCAACCCTTCCAACTCACTATAAATAATTGCTTCCTCGTAGGCTAAAGCCTCCAAAGATGGAGCTAGTTTTTTTCATGGAATTTCAACATCATTCGTTGAACATGCTTGGGTATATGTAGAGCGGAGCCACTTGAATCTTTCTTGTGAGACTACACATATTCAGGTACTCATAGGGCTATACGCCTGAATTTTGCCTTGTGCAATTTTATAGGGGACGGTTTCGAATGGATTGCCCAATAAAAGACAACGCTTAAACTGAAAGAATTCCTGATTCATCCCTAAAAGGGTGATAATCTTTGTGCAAGGAAAAAATTAATTTCCCCAAGACACTCATCATATTGTGCCTTCACTTGAGTTTGAACTCGGCTAATACAACATCATGACTGGAGCCATTGTGTGCTTGGTGATGGTTGTATTCTGATTAGCATTTGAGTGTGTACCTAATTCAATGAGTAAATATTTTCATTCTCCACCTAGAAAATAGGGATAAGATGTGTGTATATTTCACTCTCTTGACAAAACAACAATGCTTGATGTGATTGAAAATCATTAAAAAGATAACACCTTCAAATAAGCAACAAAATTCAAACCTTGGTCTACATGTGTTTTTCACTCATTGGTGAAACCTCAAAACACAATCTTTGATCAAACAAACTCCGCGCACTTCCAAGAAAAAACTGAAAAGATTTGATAGTGGTAACTTGCACCATTGCCTCTCAGAGGAAGATAGTTTATTTTAGATCCCCTTTTGGCTCCTTAGTCTGGTCCTATTGCTTTTACCGGTCCATCTGTCGCTATTTCACAACTTAATTATAAGTCTACCTTGCATGTCCTTTTGGATTTTCACCATTGGTCCTGAATCATGTGGTCTTTACACTCAACAAAAAAAACTTGATTCCCAGCTCACTATCATGGCATTCTAACCCTCTGACGCTGGAAACAATGACTTTGAAACATCAAACCCAAACTCACACATTTGGGGACAATCTGGAAATTCTTTTGGCACCATTCTGAGACTTTGATCAAGACCATCTTGTGATGACTAAAATAAAATGGGATAAAACCTATGGTCTTAACAACAAGGAAGAAGAAATTCTCATTAAGACCCTATCTAAGAAAATGCAAGCCTTGAAATCTGAAATTCAAGACTTAAAGGAAGAAAAGGATACCTGATCAAGTGGGTCTTCACTAAGATCAATCTTTCCTCTACTCTATGAGCATGATGCACGCATGTCTTCAATCCTCCATTCTTCAACTAAGGAAAGGCCTACTCATGGTAATCCTATCTTTGATGAGGAGATTATGTCACAAGATCATGTCAATCCTATCTTTGATGAACGTCCTCATAATCTTGAAACAAACATCTCTTTGGAGAGTTCAAGTGGATCTACATGTCAAAGGGATAGAGCATTTACTCCTTTGAAACAATCTTATGAATCAACACTGGCAGAGCTTCTTGAAAATAATCTCATCACATTTGGAAATACTACTGGATTATCAAATAAAGATACCAATCCCAAGCATGATCAAAATCATGAACCTATGTCTAGAAATGAGCTCCATACAACTTCTACTTCTTCCACTATTCCTCCATCTGACAAAGCTTTAAGGATATCCAAATATCCTCCATCACACAAAAATCCTAATGCTTTTCATGATAATTGTGTCTACCCTCAAGGGATGCCTTTAAAATAAATCCAAGCTAATCTATATCTTGAAGCAAGTACATTCCATGCTCCTAAGATCAAATACCCTAAGCTTTCATGTACTTTAAGGCCTATTTTGGATAATTCCCCAGTAATCCTTCAAGAATCCCTCATGAAGATTAAAACTCCTATCTTTTCCTTTGGATTGGATCCATGTCAAGAGGATAATAAAAACAACAAAGAAACAAGTCTTAATAATGATCAAGATCAAGACATTATCCTATCCCCTCCAACATTTGATGAAGATCCCATATCCCTACAATCTAAAGATGATCCCCTCATATCTCTTCATTTCCTTCAAGAAGATACCCTTCCATCTCAAGAGCTACATAGCCCTCCATCTCCTAAGAAAGATCTTAATACTTCTAAAAATACTATTGTAAAACAAGAGCAAAGTACTCTTCTTGCATTATACAAAGACCCTTGTCAAGATCAGCATGTTCCATCATATCTTTCATATAAACCTCCATATCCACCTCAAGAAACCATTATTCCTCCGAATCCCTTACATGACAATAAGTTGCCTCAAGAATCAAGGGTTCCAGTTAAAATGGCTCCTATCAAAGTTACACATGAGCCTATTGGTATGATGATGAATTTGAAATAAAAGATCCTTGGCCAGGAAGCTCATTCTAAAGATGTTGATACTCATTTCACGCATTATATTCCTCCATTTGCATGCAAGAATCAGCCTTCTCCATCATCCAAATCTATCCTTGGTCCATATGTTCAAAAGCGGAAAGCTTCAAACCTTCCATCTATATTGGGCCCATATATCCCTCCCTCCTCAACTCCTAGGTTGTCATCCACTTACCCTATCTCCTATCAAGATCAACAGAAACATGCATCTTTGAAACCTCCATATCAACCCATCCATATGAACCATCCATATCGGTCTTATTCATCCACAAATCCCAGGTCTTTTGGAAGCAATTTGGATTCCAAACAAAGAAATCATAAATTCAAGAATCCACTTACATATGAAGATGATCACTATGTCCAATCTAATCGACATGTGAATACAAAGAAAAAGGAAACATTCAACAGACCACAAAGGTCCATGAAGAAGAACATAATATCAAAACAAATATGGGTTCCTAAATCCATCATGGCAGAAGTGCGTTCCAACACTGAGCAAAGAATAATATCAAAGAAAATATGGGTTCCTAAATCCATCATGGAAGAATTACGTTCTAAATCATCCAAAAGAAAAGGAAAATCAAAAGTTATGTGGATTCCCAAGTCTCTTTTAAAAGACTTGAAATAAAAAGGAAAAATCAGAATTGGCATCCAAGCTTCCAAAGGCTTCCACTTCATCTTCTTTCACACATTTTCCATCTTCTAACTCTATTTTGGGTCCTCATGTCCCAAAATCCATTACCTTGAATACTTCCTCCATCTTGGGTTCTTATGTACCAAGATCCCTATCCATTCATAAATCAAAAACTCAATCCAACACTACCCTTCAAAGAGTGTGTTGATGTTGATCTTGTCACCTACTATCCTTCCATATCGGGTCCTTACATTCTTTCTTTTCCTCTCATCTAATCCATTGCATAAAATCTTGGATTCCATCTTCCTTATTCTCCTTTTCATCACCCTATCAACATCTTTGAGCATACTTTCAGTGTTCTTGGCCTATCATAGGATATCCTTCAAAGGAGCACTATCCAAAGAGAAAGATGCATAAGTTCCTCCTTAAAAAAAATTTAAAAAAAAGAGTGCCTTGGTGAAAACCTGGTAAATAGGCACCTTGGTAGAAAAAGTAAAGAGAAAAAGATTCATCCTATGGTGAAAACCACTTCCTATGGCACCTTGGATAAGTACCATAATGAAAACTTGGAAAATAGGTATTATGCATAATTCCTCCTACTTGCACTCTCCACTTGGGGGCAAGTTCCTTCTATCACATCTTCCATCCATTTTCCATTCAATGATCTTGACAAGGTTGAGCCTATCCATGAACAAATTGCATGCTGACATCTATTAACTTTCTCACTTGCTCTTATTCATTGTACATTATCATGACCTTTCTTATTCCAAGACGATATTCATTGCCCTTGCACTAATCCTACACTATGCCTTATCTTGATGATGTTGTCCTATTAGTTGACCCCTTGGTCTTGATCAAAAGGAAGAACAAAATAAAATGAAAAACAAGTACAAACAACTCTCTTGACATGTCCACTCTTTTGGACTACATGATATTCTACATACTTTTCATGACATCGGGTCATTATCCTATATGAGATTTGGCACCACTTTGTGAGCCTACATTGCTATATCCTTTTTACCTAGCTTGGGTAATCTTGAGAAGACTGTTCTTGAGGGTGACATTCACCCACTTCATCCACTTTTGGCCGATCCACTTATGATCTATCAATCCATCTAGAACACCCCACATCTTTCTAGACATTGGGGTCACACAAATATGATCATGCTTGAGAATTGGTAATCTTTTATGAATCTTCTACACACTGGCAAACAAGTGGCTATGTTCATTCTGAACTACATTATTTGTAGATATGGAATACCCTCTTCAATTGTAATAGACAATGGGGGCCAATTTAAAAATCAAGACATTGATGACCTATGTGAATAGTTCCATATCACTCAACATTGCTCCTTAATATATTACCCTCAAGGTAATGGAAAAGCTGAGGCATCCAACAAGAATATTCTGAAGATTCTACACAGGACTGTGAGTAAGTCTAGTAGAGACTAGCATCTACAATTGAATCCGGCACTATGGGCCTATAGAAAAAGCATCAAAACACCAACTGGAGCCATGCCATTTGCTTTAGTCTATGACAATGAAGCCGTATTACCTATTGAGGTTGAAATCCCATCTTTACGAATATCTTTTCACAGTCTAGTTACTGATGAGTAGTACCACATAGATAGGGTGAATTCTCTAGACTTACTAGATGAGTGCAGACAACAAGCATTCAACCACCTCAAAGTGTATCAAGCATGTATGTCCAAGGGGTACAAAAAGAAGGTCAAACCACACAAATTTGAAGTGGGAGATCTCATCCTCAAAGAGAATCCTAAGAACCAGCCTAACAGAGAATGAAAAGGAAAGTTTGAACCTAACTGGCTGGGGCCTTATTTTATCACTACTACTTTTGGGACTGGGGCTTATCAACTGGCTACACCTGAAGGAGATGTTCTTCCAGATCCTATCAACACTACATTTGAAGCAGTTATATGCTTGATGTTTGGCTAGCAGAGCCTTTACAGCAAAAAATTCTCACAAAAATACCAAAAACATTCAGAAAATTAATGCTGAAGAAATCTAAAAACAATGGAAAAGGTCCTATAGAAAAGGTATCCTTGGTGAAAACATGGAAAATAGGCACGTTGATACTACAAAAACATTCAAAAAAGAAAAAAAAATTGAAAAAGAAAAAGTGCCTTGATGAGCACCTGGTAAAATAGGCATCTTGGTAGAAAAAAGATAGAAACAATCTTGCCAAGTGGTGAAAACCTGGCAATCAGGTATCACTTGTGTTCTGCGCTCCATCTATCAATGTACTACTGATACTAGGCCTTCAGAATTTTACCTATGCTCAAATACTGACTTCATTACCTAAATGGTTATCCTATCCTCACTTGGGATTTGTCTGCATTTACGTCTTAGGAATAAGTCATTCTGCACTAGGTGCATCTTTGCTAGCATGGTAGGTCACAGTTTCTAGGTTTCTCTAGGATGGTTTGCCTCACAAACACAATATTTCTTGATACATGCAAAACAATGCCACTTTTCAAAATAAGGGTGTCTTTTCAAACATCACATATCCAGACATGACATTTACATTAACAGAGTTCCTACAAGGCTATATTGGATCGCAAACATGAATGGATTATCCTATCAATGCATAGACATGGAAACACCATATTGCTTATATTCCAATTTTTTGATTGATGAATCTTTACTATGTTTGACAGATGAATGAACAAGTACTACTTAAACACACAATTTGATAATGGTTTCATTATGATTCTTTCATGTCCTAATGATGTTCTCAACTAGGGGCATCTAAGTAATTATAAATTTTATTTGATTGATTCTCAATTGATAATTTATTATGTCTTCTTAGTTTCTCAATGACGTATGCACAAAGACAAAGAGTCACAAGGATAGGGTGCATAATGTTTTCTTGATTTTCTGCATATGGTGATTGTTTCAAATGATCCTATAAATTTCACCTAACTTGGATGTTTATGGTAAGAGCTGCCACTATGGGTGGATAGCTACATATATATCTCGATATTTGTTATGTGTAAACTACGGTGAGTGTGAAATAATTTTCTTGTCTATTTTCTGATCTAGATTCTCACTAAGGTATATGAAGCATAATGTATCCAAGGATATGAATTTTCAAGGTCATTGCAGGTTCAATATCTTGCCTTAATCAGAATCTGGTATATTAAAAGGAAGGTGACTATTTTTTTATCCTGGCTTCTATGCCTTAATGCCTAAGTCTATTTCTGACATTTCCATAAAACATAGTATTCATACTTTCATAATAGCAGTGGGTATTAGTGATTGTTGTACTATCTAATAGTATCTATTCCAAAAGTGCCCAATGATGATAAAATGCTACAATATCTGCAAATTAGTGACAAAATCCTAAGAGTCTTCATATAGCTGCATTTAGAGATTACATGATGCATTGTTGAAAAAACAACATAAGGATTTGAGCTCAAACTCCTTTCTATTTTTAATTCATTTGAAATCCAATTTTATTAATAATACCCATGCTTCCTGAAATCTCTTATCTATCGGGAACAAAATCAAACTCACCTTTTAAAGCATGATTAACTTGGTACTCATGTATTTATTCTTAAACACACCACCTTTTTCACTTCTTCTACTCCATTCTTTCATTCCCCTACCCAATCACTGCAAGTGATACATCATTTCAACAAAGGGATTTTATTTCTTTTCCTTTGATTTCATTCCCAAGGGGGCATGATCACACTATCATCAATTAAATTTTTTTCTCGAACCAACATTAAAAAGGACTTCATTATCAAAAAAACTAGGGGCATGATAGTTTCCTTGACTAAAGTCAGAACTGTTGGATAGAAAGCTTTGGTTATCATAAGCTATATATCTTGTGTTTCCTCATTTTAAAATATTCTTATTAAACTCCTGGAAGCTTCTTACTGACCTTTGGATGAAAACCAAGTCCAGAATCAGTATTATCAATCTTTGGATGACAACCAAGTTCAGAATTGATATCTTTAAGATCTTTTATTGATCTTTGGATGACAACCAAGTTCAAAATCAATTCTATTAGTTTAGTTTGATCAAGTGCGAGACTGATCTCATCAACATTTCATTCCACAACCAAGAATAGAATTCTCAATATTTCTGAAGTCAAAATCAAAAACTTTCTTTGAATCAATGCGCTGCTCACACATCAATTCAAATAGGGGCAAATGTTGTAGAAGTTGAGAAATCCAACTTCACAGAACGCAAAGAACACCTGCATGCAAATAACTTGATACTGAATGGAAACCACAAAGATAGAAGTACAGCCTTGGAAAATCTCAGCGGAGTGAGAGCAAAAATGTATTTCCCCAAAAAAGTGATCAACAATAATTACAAACATTCAACCTTAAAGGTGAATGAAACCCTAAAAAGGGAAAAAGCTAACCTAAGAGAAAGCTTAAGAGAAAAATAGAGTACAACTAACTTAATAATTAATATCAACATGATATAATTAATAAGTGAAGATAACTATATACTCTAACACCCCCACTTAAGTGAAGCTTAGAGGGTAAGCTACCCTAGCACAACTATGAAAGAAAGAAAATGAGTCCCGGCAACAAGGCCTGATCATGTACCCAATACAAGGAAATCTCTGTAAACCAGAGACAAAAGAGAAAACCCAGTGGGAAAAAATCCTCTCCAAAAAGAGATATAAAAGAAAGAAAAAGACAAAGATTGACTTCGAGAGACTCTCTCAAAGCCATGAGTACAATGCATTCTGCCAACCCCCTTGAGAGAGAGGGTCAGGGCTCCAAAGCCCCCCAGAATGAAAGAACCCCTAGATCAATGAAAAAATCACTATGGCTCCAATGCAAGGGAGTGAACAACAGTGAGTAGTGAAGAGGTGATCCCAAAAGATGGGGTGTCACTGGAAGGCTGAGATGCTCAAAGGAGTAGACATGAGGATCCTGATATGGAATCACAAATGTGAGTGGTATGATAGGTGTGTTGGCACTATCATGAGAGAGGAGATGAGTGTCCTCTATAGAATCCTCAACAACTGCACCTAGTGGCTTGATGAATGGAGCTAGAGGGTCTGGCAGTGCTGAGGAAGAGTCCTACTGAAGAGAAGAAACCTCAACAAGATGTGGTGTGGCAGTCACAATAGTGGTCTCAGGAATAATACAGAGGTTCAAGTGACCTAACTGCACCACATGATGCTCTCACAGAAGAGGAGAGATGAGCTCCGATAATGGAGATGGTGGACCAAAATGTGTGAAGGTGTAGAGACAGGTGGAATGATCAATTGTCCCTATAGCAATAATGCCTCCTGTCACACTATCCCAAATGAAGACTAAATTTGGCGTGAACTCAACTATCTTCCCTAATCCACTGTGTGTAATCTGGTAAATCGAGAGAAGGTTTGTAGATAGAGATGGAAAATACAATACATCATTGAATGTGCCATCCTAAATGCATACAGAACCTTTCCCGTAGACTGGCATAACAATGTTATTCCCCATGAGAATGTGGGGAATAGGAGAAGCCTTAATAGAAGAGAGGATCTCTGGAGAAGACGTCATATGGTGAGAAGCACCTGAATCTAGTATCCAAGGGACCTGGGAAGGGGATGCAACGGAAGCCCAGAATGCATGACCTTATCAAAAATCCTGTCCAGATGTGGAAGATGAGGCAGAAGACTGAAAAGCAGACCCCTGTGAGGTGGAAGAGGATGGAGAGGAAATAGTGCTCTTCTGAAGGAGAGCTTGCAAATCTGCAATTTTTTTCTCATAGCCATCAAATCTATTTTGAAAATAATATGACTCATCATGAGGTCCCTTCTAACAATAGGAACATGTAGGGTTCTTAGTCTTCTGTTTCTCCTTCTTAGAAGGAGATGGTGAGCCAGTAGAGTGCTGAGAAGAGAAATTAGGTATCTTCTTTGGCTTCGGCTTCTATGTATCCTAAGATGACTTGGCAAGAAATGTCTATGACTGTGAACTGGTAAGAGAATCCATCTGACTGAGCTTGGACTGCTCACAAGTTAACCTATCACAGAAGGTCTCAAAAGAGGGCATAACATGTCGTGCACCCAGTGCATCCATAGTGGAGTAGAAGGTAGAAGTGAAAAT
>MU225900.1:2480344-2490887 GCA_018584345.1 Thuja plicata | reverse complement strand
GCTCTTACATATTCCTTCCACCCATACCTCATTAATGAGTCTTACACCCTCATTAATGATAGCCCTTCTAGAGTCTTCTCCCCTTCCTCCATTTCTCCTATAAATAGGATGGATTTTGAGCTCAAATCGCACTTTCTCTTACCTTTGTTTTGGCCCTGAAATTGAAATTCTTTTATTGTATTGTTATAAAGCTCCTAATTTTGAAGATTTGATAGCATCCTTTTGCTGCCCATATTTGGAAAATTGGAGAAGCAATCTTATGTTTCTCATGTTTAGGACTTTCATAGTGCTTTCTAGCTTAAATATTTGTTATATTGTTGTAATCTTCATTTCTAGAGCTAGATTGCATGTTTTTGAATCATTTAGATTACTTTTCATTTGAATCTGCCATTCTTAGGTTGTATTTGTCACTGGAATATGCATAATCTGAGGGCTATTATGTCATTTTTCATACTCCTCCTAGATAGGAAGCAATAGATCAATTTTAGTGATTGCTATGTTTGCTAACCCCTTGCTTTCACTAATGCAATGATTTATTAAAGTGTTGTGTCTCTTAACAGGTAAAAAAATCACACACACACATAGTAGGCTAGTAATATCCAGTGCGTAACAACTTCTTGGCCAAAGTGAGTCCAATAGAGTGAGCCCCACAAATTCTTTGATGTACCTCCTCCAAGGACATTTGTGCTTCATCAACATTCAGACACCTTAGAAGAGTTCCATTGAAATGCTTTCAGAAAAGGGTATCACCAAGGATTGTGTATCTGGAAGTGTGATGAATGAAGGTTTTGCATTGGTTGGGGGTTAAAGCAAGTGGGGTATGTCCATCACCAAGATAGGAGTATACTTCTTGGTACCATGGGAAGTTAGGATCATCAATCTCACACACCATTTCAAAATTTAGTTTGTCACAAGCATGGACCGTAAGATTCTCAATAAGAAACTCACATCGTGTACAATGTTCTGGCTTGGTGATCAGGGACTTGATAGTAGCCTTGGCGTTAGCTAATTTTTTATTTGTGCGGGGGATTTGTTGGAAGACCAATCAGTGAAATGTTGTTTGAGGTCCTTGAATATACGGTGATAGGGAGGCAACTTATCATCCTTTTTTTATATTCATCCATAACTTGTTTGATAACCAATTATGAATCGCCTAGTACCAATAAATTTAGAATCTTCCATTGTATGGCCTGACAGAGTCCAAGTACAAGGGCTTCATATTCTGAAATATTGTTTGTACAAGGAAATTGTAATTTATAAGATTTAGGGATGAGATGCCCTTTTGGTGTAACAAACAAGATTCCTTCCCCCGATCCTTTCTGAGTAAAGAATCCATCAAAACAAAGTTTCCATGGGGTACTCGGGGCAAGATTGAGGACTGATTCATCTGGAAAATCTATTATGAGTGGATGTTTATTGTCAACAAGTGCTTAAGCTAACTGATCTGCAATATATTTAGTAGCTGAATTTCTGGTTTTTTATTGTGTGTTTTTAAGAATCAACATTTCGGATCACACTCCGTGATCCATCATCAGGATGAGAGATCACGGAGTGTGATCCTGATGATGGATCACAGAGTGTGATCCGAAACATTGATGCTTAAAAACACACACAATCAAAAACCAGAAATTCAGCTACTAAATTCAATGGATTGTGGAAATCTGATCGATTTAATTGATCTGCAATAACTTGTCCTTTGATAGCTTTGTGATCCACACAAACAATGTCAAATTCACTAAGGATCATAACCCATTTCATTGTATGACCAGTAAGAGAAGCATGTGACAGGAGATATTTGAATGGATCAATTTTGGCTATAAGGTGAATCTTATGATTGAGCATATAATGTCATAGTTTCTATGTATAGAAGACAATAGATAAACATGCTTTCTCAATCAAGGAATAATTCAATTCATAACCAATAAGATTCTTGCTGAGATAATAAATGGATTGCTCTTTTCTAGTATCATCTAATTAAGCTAAAGGGTCTACCAACGCAACCTCTGTAGCAGATATATACAAAATCAGAGGACAGCCAGCAACACGTGGTACCAACATAGGTGGATTAGCCAAATATCCTTTTAGCTTCTCAAATGCATTTTTACATAAGCAATCCCATTGGAATTTGATATTCTTGTGCAAGAGATGAGAAAATAGATGCACCTTATCTTCTAGTTGTGACATGAATCTCTTGATGGACTATAGTTTTCCTTGTAAGTTGCACAACTATTTCCCTATTTTTGGAGGTGGCATCTCAAGGATGAATTTTACTTTCTTTGGGTCAACTTCTATTCCGCGTCATGACACAATGTATCCTAGTAGCTTACTAGAGTGTACTCCAAAGACACATTTCTTGGGATGTAGCCGAAGCTTATACTTCTCCAATCGCTCAAAAATGGTAGTGAGGATAGGAATGTGTGATTCTCATGTCTTGGACTTACCTAAATGATCTTCCACATAGTCTTCCATGATTATGTATAGGAGATCATGGAAGATGGTTGTCATTTCTCTCTGATATGTGGTGCCAGTATTCTTAATGCCAAAGGGCATTACCTGATAAAAAAAGGTACCCCAAGAAGTCATGAATACAGTTTTGTGTTGGTCTTCTGGTGCTATCCTAGTCTGATTGTAATTGGAGAAGGAATCCATGAGGGACAACATCTCATTTCCAGTAGTCAAATCCACTATAATGTCAATATTTGGGAGTGGAAATTCATCCTTAGGACATGCAAGAGGTAGGTCTCTAAATTCAGTGTAGATACAAATGCCCCCAATAGGTTTTCCTACTGGCACAATATTGGAGACCCATTTAGTATAGTCTATAGGTCTGATTACTTCAGCGTCTAGCATCTTTTGAAGCTCTACTTTGACTACCAGTGTGACTTGCAGATGCATCTTGTGGATTTTTTGTTTAACAGGTTTCACATTGGAATCCACAACAAGATGGTACATGACAATATCTATATCTATCCCAAGCATTTCCTTGTAGGTCCAGAAAAAGTTGATTTTATGTTTATGAAGGAATGCCATCATGTCTTTGTTTTGTTGATCACTGAGAGAAACTGCAATGTAAGTGACGTGTGGATCTACTTCTGTGCCCAAATTGATTGAGATAGTGTCTTCGATAATCATAGAGGACACTTCTGGTTCTAATGATATGAATGGAAGGTCAACTTCTCCCTCCTCTAGCACCTCAAAAAGGTTTTCACTAGAGGATGCGTCCTTTATTTTATCTTTTTCTTCATCCGAAGGTGCCTACAAGAGGTTTTCACTAGGGGATGTTTTGGTATTTTAATTTTTTTTATTTTTATTTTCATTGTCATTTTTTGCGACTAAGAGAATTGACCTGGCTACCAAAGTAGGCTTTCTTACTATAGTGGATCTGATGTTCATATTCTTGGAGATTGTTAGGTCCAAAGACGGCTAAAACTGCCTCATCCGAATCACAAATGTCCAAAGATGGTGTTGAATCTTGTTGATCCCAGTCAATTAGTTTAGGGTTTGTGAGGATAAGATGAGGGGATGAAAGGTTGGCATGGGTAATAGTGAAGACATGGTTAAGGTCATTAAGGTCATCTTCAACATATTGGAAAGGAATTTTGAAGAACTCTTCTTCAGTGTCTGAATCTGAGGTAGCTAAACAATAATCCTTAGAGAAGTTAGTCTTAGTTTCTATGTAACCCAATCCATGTCCTCGAGGATAGCCATTGGCTGTTATAATTTTATTCTTACCAGTTTCATTAGCGCCAAGACCAGTACCATGATACCCCATGCTTTCAACAGTGGGAGTAACCTTGATATAATTTCCTTTAGGGAAAGTCACAGGTTTTTCTTCTTCATCATTGTAGATCCAATCAAGGATATTGTATTCCATGTGTTCATCTGATAAGGACCCCCAATGTTCAAAAGTGGTTGTTTTGTAATGCATGAGCTCTTTGTCTTTAGAGGGAGGTAATGGTGATGGTCTTCCATAGGACTTCGGGGACAAAGGGAGTTGTCCAATGCATAGAGCACTTTGAAATTTATATTATCCCATGCCTTGATCTATAAAGGTAGTCTTTACTTCAGATGTAGAGGATTTTTCTTCAGTAACCTTTTCCTTTCCTTTGGATTGATCAGTTGTTGTTTTTGATGTCTTTTCTAGAACTTAGGAAGTGCTCAGAATAGAGTTTTCTTTATTGAAATGTCAGACAAACTCATTCAATAGATAGTAGTTGGATTGTTTCCCTTCCATTCTCTTACAGTACTGAAAGGGCTCAGGATCTCCAAGAATTGTGATTTCTCTACCATGATGTGGGAATTTGAGACATTGATGATTAGTAGAGGGTACACCTTTGATAACATATATTCAAGGTTGTCCCATCAAGATATTGTATGGTAGATCTAGATCTAGCACATGGCAAATAGTTTCTATCAAGGCCAGGCCCACTTGTAAGGGTAGTGTGATCAAACCCTTGCTTTCTCATTCTCTATCATAATAGGCCTTTATTGTGATTCACTTGTCTACATCTAGGAGGTCCTCAGAAAGAATGATGTTATGAATCATTTTCAATGTGCACAAATTTAAGCTAGATCCACCATCTATAAGGACTCTTTTTATTTTTGTGGACTGGATTTTGGCTTCAATATGGAGGGATTTATTATGATGAAGGTTAGGACCATGAAAGTCCTTATCAGTGAAGACAAGGTGCTCTTGTGCGGCTAAGTTCCTAATCATAGCTTGGAATTGAGGGGCATTGATATTCTCAGGGACACGGGATTCATTTAGAGCATCTTCAAGGATTTCTTTATGAATTTGCGAGGTACATAGGAGTTCTAGAATGGATATCTGTGCAGGCATCTTTTCTTATTGAGCCAATAGTTCATAGCGTGAGGCAAGCCAAGCAGTGGTAGATGGTACAACTAGTGGATTTGCAGATGTAGAAGGTTTATCAGTAGCTTGAACAGTGACTCTGGGCCTGTGTGTAGTAGCATTACAATCAACAGATTTGAGGATTATAGTGTTAACATGTGTGTCAAATTATTCAATGCGGCCACAAAGAGCGTCAAACCCAAAGATTTCATTTTCTTCTAGACTCCCACATGTTCGATCATTTCCTGTGATAGTATTGGTAGAGTAATCATATGGGATTATGTTGGATGCATTGTTTTGATTATGCAGTGGGAAGGGCTGATTGTAGACTTTGAGTTTTTCATTAGATGAGGATGCATTCTGACCTTTAGCTTCGATTATTCCATCCTCAATGAGATCTTGCACAAAGTGTCTGAGCTTCATGCATTTTTTGGTATCATTCCCTTTGATGTGATGATAATTACAATATTTATTGTCTTTATACCAAAGGGGTTTGGGTTGATTCTCATCAAAGGGCCAAGTATTTGGATAGATTATCATTCCTTGATCTGCAAGTTGTTTAAAGATCACGTTTAGGGGTTATGCTAATGTTATGAATTGTCATCGTTGCTAATTTTTGTTTTTATCATCATGGTTGTTGTTGTTGTTGTTGTTATGAGGGAAAAAATATGATTGGTTGCGTGGTTGTTGTTGACTGTTGTTCTGATTGTTGTTTTGATACTAATTTTGATTTTGATTGTGATTCAATTTTGATTATTGTTGTGATTCTGATTTTGATTCTGATTGTTATTGTGATTGTTTTGATTATTATTGTTGGATGCTTGAATAGTTTGAACATTCTTGGCATCAGTCACTCCATCATTGACAACTCTATTTTTACTCCAAAATTTTGGTTTATCATTGTTGGAAGGAGTATAATGTTTGATGCTACCTCTTTTCAAAAGGCCATCTTCAATGTCTTTTCCCTTTTTGACAAGGGATTCAAAGGTGTTAGGTGAAGCAATTTTCATTTGGAAAGACATCTCAGAGATCAAGTTCTTTGTAAAGATGTCAATTAAGTGACTATCAGGTATTTTCCATGGCATACAATTTGCAATATGTCTCCATTGTTGTAAGAGAATAGAAAAGGTTTATCCATTCTTTTGTTTATTATTGCACATATCATTGAGGGTTTCTTGATGCTCAATGTTATACGAATATTGTCCAAAAAACTTCTCTGCAAGATCAGAGAAAGTAGGGATTGATCCATAAGGAAGGGCCGTGAACTATTCCAAAGTTGCGCCCCAAGACTCCTAGTAAAGAGTCTTTTCAGGTACTTTTCATTATATGCAACTTCTTGACATACGATGTAAAATTATTTGAGATGTTGTACAGGACATGTTTGACCTTTGTATTTCTCAAATTTAGGCATCTCAAAGTTTGGGGGGAAATGGTTGCATTGTGATGGACTTGTCAAATGGATAGGGACAAATCTCCTCAAAAGAAAACTCCTTTTTGCCCCCATTTTGTAAACCATGCACAAGATTTTTGAGTTCATTAAATTGTTGGGCTAAATCTAGAGCATTATGCAGAGAAAATGGTGGCACATAAGCTCCACCTCCTCCAAATTGTGCATCAAAAAATCTTGTGGAGGTCATACCAACTGTAGGAGGGGTTATATATTGATAAGCTCTAGATGTGTTAGTTGTGGATTCTTCATACCCATTGTTTGAAATATAGATGATGTAGGAAAAGGAATGGAAATCTTCCCTATGTTATTGACATTAGTGCTTTCTCTTTGAGTAGTATTCATCATTGTGTGAGTGCTATTGTGTGCAGTAATGTTTGGCAAGACACTTAGGATCTGTTGAATTTGTTCTTGTGTCAACTGGACTGATGACATGGTTGTTGATACAAGTATTGATGTAGATATTGATGTTGAAGGTTCACTACCAGATATTTTACCGGTATCATGTGATGATGTAGCATTTGAATTGGAATCCATGGCTGCAGTAGAAGAAGCAGTGGCTTTGGTGATGTTTCAAGTAAGGAGAGATTCATCAAAGTCAGCGGGCACTATAATGCCATTTCGAATAAGATTCAAGAATATTTCACTGTTATTTTGACTAATGGCCTTTTCAACCATTTCTAAGTTATATGAATTGCTAAGGAAATCATTCACTTGGGTAGGTCTTTCTTCTTGTTCCACTAACTCAGTTTCTTCAGAAACTTCCTCAGCTGTTACTTCAGTGCCTTGAAAGAATTGATGGGAAAAATGATTCTCTTCATACGTAGCATTGTTGAGTGTTGCATGCCTCATGTTTCTAGCTTAGGATCAAGTGACTACCATACAATGGTAGACTTAGAAGAATGGAATACAAGAAGATGTAAGATTCAGAGATGAAATGGAATGGAGAAAAGATATGATTCTTGATTTGATTTGATTAGATTGATTGGATAAGGATTGATTTGATTTTGATGATTGATTTTGATTTAAAGGTTTTTTGAACAAAACCTAGATACAACAAGACCTTGTGATGATACAAACACAAAATGATTAAATGATATCTTTTCTACTTGAAGATAGACTTGTCATCTCAAGCAAAATGGGACATCACTAATGGATTTAAATCACTTGAGACGACTTGATGGTCTACAAGCAATGTTGTGTTTGTTTGAGGATGAAGGTCTGTAATACTTTTGATTAAGGTCTTTCAACCTAAAAGGGATTGATTTGATTTGATGAAAAGAGGTTTGTTCTAATGCTCCAAGAGAAAGAATGATGTTTGATAATGATGGAAGAATTGATTTTAGAAACATGAGGGCTGTCTAATCATATTGATCAAGGGTGACAAAAGCACGGTTGGTAGGATATTTGGCCATGAAATTACAAATTTTGTTGTTGTACATGATTTTATCAATTTTCTCACAATACTTGATTTCTTGCTTGATTGATGTGGAAATGTGTTGATATTCTTTGGATTTGTGAGTGGTCTCTTTGTGTTCTCGATAAACTGGAGGTGTTGGAAGCTTAACCTTCTTACGTTTCTTTGAACCGGTCATGTAATATGGTGAAAATTTTGATTTTGACTGAGTAAATGAATGTTTTAGGATGAATGATTTCAAGATCCCACAGAGGACCAAATTTCAAATATTTTGGTAGATTTTGAAGCTCACTATTTTCAAGTGGAGACGACAGTTTCAGATGCAGCTGACGATATGTGCAAACAAAAATCTACGCCGATGGTGATCTGTGTAGACGTTGACTCTAGAGCGGAGATGACAGACTATTTTTAGGGTAGTGTCTTGATGTTTTGAATAGATTTTCTGACTTTAATTTGACTTTTGATAGATTTTTTCAATGGTAAGAATCAATTTTAGCATAATCAAACCATTAAATAACCAACATAGGTCTTGAAAATAATCCAACAAGGGAAAAAGAAATCTTGAAGGATACAAGCAAGTGTGAATTTATTTTTGTTGGGTATTCCGTTCATGTTTTGGATTGTCAATGTTCTTAAAACACTTCAGACACAAGTCTACCTAAGGAATTGGCTTTGAATGAAATATTATAGGCTCATTTCTTAGTAGTCCTTAGGCTCACAAAGCAGTGTCATTCCCAAAAGAGCACCCATGTTGCTGCCTTTTTCCAGGTATTGTTGTTGTGCTGTGAAGATCTCTGTAATGCCCAAAATTTACACCCAAAAATGCAACAACTTTTTTATTGAAAAGGAACAGTAATGTCTTAAAGATCATAGCTGAGTGGTAACCAAGTTTACTAAGCTAGGTCAAAGCATACTAGATGAAGTTCTAGGTTGTGGGTAGGGTTAAGGGAAAACATGTCCATACGACAACATCCCTCAACCCTAAAATTATTAAACTATGCCCATGTTGTTTTGGATACACTAGTTAGGTTTGTGAACTAACTGTTCCATGAGTAAGGGGGCGTGGGGTAGTCCCAGGGGTTACCTAAGCATGTTTTGCTAAAAAAATTTCCTAAAAGGTTAAACGATTACTTAGACCATTTAATCTAACATTAATCAGGTTGTCCATAAATTTCATTCTTTTTCTTATAATAGAGCTTGAAGATGTGTTGAATATTAAATTTGTAAGAGCTTAAAGGCTTAACATATCCATAATTTTTCCCCTAACTAATATAAATCCAAATACATTAAAAGGTTTAGGTAATATTTTTAAAAGCCCTTTTTCGATATTAATCTGGAACCTTTAGTTAAACTATAATTCCTTTTAAAATAATATACCATTTAAACTAAATCAGTATTTCATGATTCTACTAAATATAATATCTATCTGTAATACAAGAAGGCAATATAATAACTTTAAACAAAAGAATTTCATAGTATTCAAATGACAATCATAAGGAGATGTTGCATACATGGCTTTTCTCTTCCTTGACTGTGTATCATATTCTCCTTGCCTCTCTATTTCCTGCATCTGTATATATTTTTACACAGATAGATGCATGATATAAAATTCATTGATGATTACATACACGATCGTAAGATAAGCCACATCAATATCATAGTGAAAAAAATGATAAGTTATTTGAAACTTGTTTCGAAAAGAGATGCAACTATGCAAAATATTGGTAAGGAGTGTCAAGAACAAGGAAGAATGCAAAGTACAAGACCTAAGGGCCAGGCCTAATGCCTCGGGGGCTCATCATAGATGACCTTGCCGACGTAACTCATAGAGACATCATAGTTCAGGTTTGAAATTATAACCAAAGAATATGAATTTAAAAGAGCAGGTATGCAACCCTTTCTAGGGCCCAATTCCCTAGAAAGTAACCACATTGATTGTCACCCACTTGGGTGAAACAAGGACGAACACAAGTTAAGGTTATACCATGTGTTACACTCCTAGGAGGTTTATTTGAAACTAACTAAATTAATGAAAATTCTTATAGGTTACGAGGACTAAGTTTTATCATCTATGATCACATATAATATGACTCTAAGTTTAAAGTATTATCTTAAAGATGAAATTCCCTTTATTCATTGGAATATATAAATAATTTATAATAATTATGAAGATATTTATTAAACTTGATATTTCCATCTAACAAATAAATGTGAAATAATAATCTAATCTATCTTAGAATTAAACAAATGGGCTTGAAAGCCTTAAATAAAGGTATAAGGTTTAGGTACCTACATCAAATATCATTCTTTCTAATATCATCAGAAAGAGAGAGAAATAATCTATAAATTGAATTTATATTGAGACTAATTATTCTAATGAGATGTTTAAGACATATCTTAGTTTTAATCTTCAATGTTTCCTTTTTGCACACAAGAATAAAAACTACCTAAATGTTATCTCTAGCATCCTCTTTAATATCTAGACCAAGGTAATAGCTATCTAAATAATTACTCAAATGAAAGTGATCATTATTGATACCAAGGTTAAAATACTTTTGATCATCAAACCAATAGTTATAATAAGATTGTATAAGCCCCATGAGACAAAAATGAATAAGATAAGAACACAATAGGAATACTTTCCCAATTCACAACATGACAAAATTCTAATAATGGTATTTTTTAGCTTCGTATAAGTTCTCATTTATTAACCATAAAAGGACATCTTTTCTAATTTATTTGTTTTCTATATCCTTTTAAATAAAAAGTTATATATATATATATATATATATATATATATATATATATATATATATATATATATATA
>MU225900.1:2452309-2480264 GCA_018584345.1 Thuja plicata | reverse complement strand
AATACTTTTTTGATTTGTCTGTTACCTTGTAGCTATCATTCTGGAATATGATAGACTTGTAGAGCTACAGCTTGATTCTTATGTGGTCCTGCAAAGTTGGCGGAGGTCATATCTCGGGCAATAAATCCTTTGCCAGAAGAAGCAAGGGTTGCAGAGGAGAAGGTTGTGGAGCCGTCCTTGACATTTTTGTTGGATGCAACAATGGTCTGCTCTTTCCCATCACCAAGCAACATCACATTCATCTTCTCCTTATGGAGAAGCACATTTTCTTCATAGATTAAAGCTTTGATATAAACACCATACTGCTCATTGCTATGAGATGAGACGTGTATAAGAGCCTCTCCAATGGTCCTGTACTACCCCCTGCCGTCCTGGGCCATAGTTTCATTCACCACGACACCATGCTAGAAGCTCAGCAAATATTCTTCGAAGAATTTGTTCAATATGAAAATCTACCACAAAGATGGATTGGTGCCCAAAACGAGGATGTGGGGGATTGTTCCAGAATCTAAAGAGTTTGTGGCCACACCCAAATTCACCCCAACAATGTCATCTATTGAGGGTAATCAAATTTGTAACACAAAATTCCTCTGCTCAAAGTATCCCTCCCTTCATTGCTATTTTGAAAGAAAGATCTCCTCCATAAGCTCAAAAAATCTTCCATGAAGTCTACAGCATGATCATAAACAGAGAGGAAATATTTCCAAATGATACAGTCTGTTGCTATGCTCTGAGTCATTCATGGGAAAATAAGGAAAGGAAGATACCAGAATTCACCGCAGATTGTACAAGGGTTAAGAAATAAATCAAATCCCCAAATGGCTCGCGCACACTCTGAGCATGATTGCTCCATGGTCGGGAACACTTTGAAGGAGAGAAAATACAAAAGGAACTTCCATTTGATCACATCACATTTGCTATTACCTTGGAATGGCTACAAAGTCTAAAATTCTATCATTCCCTCCTATTCGCATCTTGGGCACATATTACATACACTGAGGGAAAGTTTAAGGTTGAGAAATCCTCCATGAGGCCTCACATGCGCCCAACACAGTTTCATTGCATAGTCAAGGAATGAAACAAGAAAGAAATTCCTCTAGTCACCTTCCTCCTGCACCCTCCCGCCATCTCTCATTCTCCCCTCCCTACGTACGAAGAAACATTTCTTTTTCTTTGCTTTTGACTCCCGAACTCCCAAATACATATGTCGTCTCCTCTCCCCATGCATGCTTCTTGGGTTTGTTGCATGAAGTTTCCCAAGAGCACATATGGTCCTTCCTGCTAAAAAATTTAATATCCTCCCCTCGATATTGATATCCTCTCTGGGATAAAGAAGTATTAACAGTTGAGTAAAGTGCGCTTAGCAAATTTCAGTTGCTCTTTATTATTTTACCATTTTTTTCGATCTTACATTTTAAATGCATTAAGGGACGACCATTTCTTCACAGGGTGCCCATACCTCAATAATGGATTGCTTCTGACACCCCTACTCGACAACCCCTCGGCATAAAATGCACGATCTCCCATGCTTTTATACAATTTCATGTGTATTAAAATTATTAATGCCATATTAATATCAATATTATTATATTTCCTTTTTATTTACTATTTAAATTATATTTCATGGTTATCTTGTTAGTATAAGTGATTTTATAAATAACGAGGTCATTATTTATAATAAAGGCAAATGTATAAATTCAATACTTATATCGATGTTCTCACCAATGATTATTATTACCTTCAATAATATATTTTATTATATTATTATCACTAGATGACACTAATACAAGTGTCAACCATTGATCGCACTATTACTATATTTATTACATTCCAGATTGATGTCATCCTTAAAAACCAACTTAAGATGCTCCTAACACAACTAAGGAATGCATCTACGTGTAAGTCATGCCAAAACTCAATGGAGATCCCCAATATTATGAGGAAATTAAACTTAATAAAGTAGAACATGTAAATTACATACTTATAGGGGCCTTAGTAATAGTCAAATCAAATCATAATTATCCCACCACATTTTCCAATATAAGGTTCATTAATATATATATCCTACCAATTCTCTCTCTAATCACTTTCACAAACTATATTCAACAAAATGTGCATAATTAAAATTAGCTTCTTACTAATATATAAATAAGTGCATGTTACATAATTAAAATCAACATAATAATGATATAGTCAAAACTTAGCTATATGACATAGTAGGGCTTGACATACATCAATCATTAGACAGTGAGATTCACGCAAGATTTTATGTAGTATCAAACATTAAGGCCAAATCAGCATTAGAAGGGTAGACGTAAGATATCACTATCAATTAATTCCTCTCCTCACACATTCATTTGTGATAATGAAATTAAGAAAGGTAGAAAAATTACTAACCTTTTTCCCATTGGAGCTTTCTCACAACATACCTTTAAGAAAATCAAAGATTGTTCCGTTGAATTTATCCTATATACTCACTCACAACCAATCAAATTCGTCAATACAATATAGAATCCTATATAAATGAACATGAAGTATAATCATCATATAATACAAAATGTTTCTATTTGCTTGTCCTTCATAAATAAAAGACCCATACTTTACTCTTTTTAGACATTTATTTATTCCAAGATAATATTTCATCATAGCTAAACCATAATGTATTTTCAATTTCACCATACATATACAATTCAAGATAATAGTTAGACTATTCCATGTGAGCCACTTAATCTTAATAAAGATCTAATAATAACCAAATTTCTATACTATCAAACACAAGTAACATATGCCAATGCAACCTCAAAATATAAGAAATATGTGTAGGTCTACAGGTGGGGCATCACAATCTCTTTCACAACACAATACCCTGGGACATGTATGATGAGGATCTTGGGGAGAGATTCTTCCCTCCCCTTGCACTATAATAAATAACCATTCAGAGGTGAATCAGGTAGATTCTATGCCTAGAGTTCTTAGTAAGGGTCTCTGTTAGATTGTATCCTCTATGTCTTTGCAAGCATGATTCAGGCATATAGCCCCATAGAGTGTCTTGACAAAAGTGGTCACATAAATGTGATTGAGACCGTGAGGTCGCACTTAAGTTAGATGAGAGCCGAGTATAAGATCAAATGCCAACCAACTCATGTGGCTTTAACCCCAAGGAGTAAATTTGATTAACGTGAGTTGGAGTGGTGTGGCTTACACCTCGTTCTCATGTGGGTCGTTCCCGGGAGATTTTTTTTCTCAACCAGCAGGCCCATCTAAAGGATTAAGTGTAAAAAATGGATTGGCGATAAAAAGGGATCTAGATTTCTGATTTTCCCTCAAGGGGAAAAGATCATACTCTCCTACCCAGTGTCATTTTCTCCCAAACACACCAAAAACTTGTTCTTTCCAAAAAGACTTATTTGCCTAAAACAAAATAAACATGTCTAAGTTTTTTATCTTCCCCAAAAAGGAAGAGAGAATACTCCCCTAATGTTTATTTTGAATCACACAAATAAACCTCCTAATTAAATTTAGGTGCCTAATAAAACATTATGCTAAGAAGCACGATCGTTTCGTTGGAATATTTCAAGGCAACCCGCAATAATGAATGTGAGAATTTTTTTTTGTTTCTCTTTGTCAATGTCCTACAAGCACACAAAGTTAGTAGTTTGATATTCTAGTTTTCAAAAATAGTCCTGCAAAACCTTGAAAAATATCAGTAACTCTAAAATCTATAGAAAAGTAAGTAAATAACAGTAAATATGCACAGACGATAGAATACAGTCACAAACGGTGATCTATGTAGATGGTAAAGTCAGAGCACAAACGATAGAATACAGTCACAAATGATGATCTGTGCATACAGTAAAGTCAGAGCACAGATGACAGTCTGTGAAAAGCAGAAATGGATACCTATCAAAAAGTGAGAAATTCGCAGACGACAGTTGCAGAGCGTAGATGGTGATCTGTGGAGATGATAGATTTCCTGCACATATGGCAAAAAATAGACAGTTAGCTGATAAATAAACTTAAATAAACAAAAATATTTACTTTTTTATTGATTTTGGCAGTGTTTAACTCTTAAAAATTAACACCCTGTCGAAAACCCAAGATTTAGTAATCTCAAAAATTAGTAAAAAATGTTTTAAACAAGTTTAAATTAAATCCAAATTTTATGGCTCAAAGATGGCTATTTGCAAGCGTAGACGATGGATCTGCGTAGACAGCGATCAACTCAAACAACAGTCTAGGGATGCGAACGACAAAACCAGTGTGGAGACGGCTCTGCGTAAAATTTTTACAAAATGATGAAAATCATAGAAAACATGTTAGAAAATTTATAAATTAGCGACGTGGGTCCCACCAGGCATGCCAAAATATATGTGATAGAAAATATACCTACAAAAGACAACACTAAAACATGCAAACGTTAATGTTAGCCATTAAAAACAAGATTCAAAGAGTTAGCATGTTTAAGATGAAATTCAAAAATAAGAACTTTCACCACAACCTCAGAAGAGATGAACAAGGGCACCCAATGCCTTGTTGATTTTCTCTTAGAGAAATATGTGGGTGTGCTCTCCCAACACAATATTAAAATCCCACTTGATGATTAAATATGCAAGCTAAAGAGAGTGAAAAACTCAAGACCAAGTATTGAAAACTTATCTCAAGCTTATCACATGATTGCAAATGCAAGACTATACTATGATGATATGAAAGATCAAAGGAAATATAATATTCATTCCATTAATCCTAACATGTAATATCTAGATTTTAAAATGAACTACAAGCATGAACGCATGAACATGAAAACTAAGCTAAGAATTCTAAAGCTAAACTAGCATGATAACAATGCGTAAAAGGGAGATGATTGCTCTAGGCAAGAGCCCCTATTTATAGATTTTTTTGGAGGAAAGAGAGGGCTTGGATGAGGTGGAGCTCATGTGGCATCCACATAGTTGCCACATGAGGGAGACATAAGTCATTCAAGAGGCCAAGTTTTCTCACACATGTGTGAGAAACTTGTGATGTGATGCGTGAAGGTGTACTTAAAGTACACGTGTGAAGGATCTTTTAAGAGGTGTAAGAGTTTTGGTCCAATAAAACACTTTTAGAAAGTGTAAGAAAGTGTCATCAAGGTTGTTAGAAACCTTGTTGGTACCAAATTAGTATGATTTTAAAAATTCAAATTTGAAAATTTGCTCACACATGTGTGAGCAAATAATTAGGACTAATATGTATAGGAATCAAGAAATTAGCCTAATTAACCTTAGTTAATTAGTGAGTAGGTCTATTTGGTGAGAGTGATATGAGGTAGGGTAGGATCTAGGTTCAAATTAGTTTAATCCAAATAAGATTTAGATTAATTATGGCTTAGTAGAATTAAGTCATGTGGAAGAATACATAAATTATAAATTTATTTAAAAGGGATAAATGAAGGGAATGTATATAAATAAGATTTAATACATTAAAGGGGGAATAGTATTTAAATTAAGATTAAATACTATTAAAATGAATCACATTTAATTAAATAGATAGAAGAATATCACAAATATAATTAATTAAAATTAACTATATGATTTTGGACGTCTACAGTCTTGAGCACAGTTTTATCTAGAGATTCAGAGATAACACTATCCTCCAAGTCACCGAATACTTTACTTAACTCAAGTCACATTCAGAGAACTAGCGATAACCCTTGGATCTTTCTACCTTTGAAACATGTAGCACAATCTTGTCAAATTCTCTGAGCAAAAAAAACCCAACTCAAGCTCGATTATGAGATTCAATGACAAAAGAAATCTCTAAATCTCCAAAATTTAAGCTTAACCCTAGTCTAATTCATAAATTCAGAGGTAAGAGACATCTTTCAATCATTGAATACATGTCTTGACTCATGGTTTATCTCGAGACTCAACGAGAACCATAGATCTCATCTACCACTTGGAAATGTGTCTGCATCTTGGCTCATTTGTCTGAATCGCTAAATCCATCTTTGAATTTTTGACCTATTTGGCGATCCAACGACAACCATATATTTTTTCTCTGATCAATGGTCCAAACTTTATCTTGACAAACCTAACTTTAACTCAGGCCCAATCTAGAGATCCAGCGACCAAGAAAATCTCATGATCTTCAATAGTTATCCTTAACTCGGGTCAAGTCTAGAGATTCAATGATAAAAAAGAATCTCTGAATCACTGAATAGAACTTAACTTAAATTGACTTGAGCATGCTTCGATCTGGAGATTCATAGATAAATTGAATCTCTAAATCTCACAATACATTACTTAACCTTGATTCCATTCTAAGATCGCGAGATAACCACAAGATCAACTTTACATCAACGACCGAGACTTAATCTCATGATTTCTTGACTTAAATCTGATCTGTTTCAAGACCTAGAGACCAAGCTATCTCCAAATTTCCAAACATAACTTCACTTAACTTGGGTAAACATAGGTTCCATTACGAGATCTGGAGATAAATTGAATCGCCAAGTTGCCAATCAAATGTCTTTACCCTTGAGTTCACTTGGAGATTTAGCACACACCACATGACTATATCTCAATCTACGACCATGACTTAATCTCAGAAAATAACTAACATATTCCCTCTTAACAAGACATGTGGTGAATAGGCACTTTGCCTTGAAGGTTAAAGTAATTTCATCTCTAGCTTGAGGCATAACATCGATCGTTAGTTCCTTTTGAATCTGATCTCTGATTAATCTAACCATAATTAAAACCCGGTCCAGCCAACTGATACGTGGCATTTTGTTGCAAAGCCTTGAAGGTTAAAGAAAATCATCTTCATGATGAAGGGAAAGTGACTTTTGTATATCTAAAGTGGATCAGTCGAACATTAACCTTTATGTAGCCTAACCAATTTACACGTTGTACTCAGTTGTGAATCCTTGAACATCAAAAGGTCTACAACTTCTTCTTTAAGACATAATGATTGATGCGCGATCAAAAAGATCTGACGGTTCACAAATTTGCCACTACCTTTTGAAAAAACTGACATCATGAGATTTGACCTAGACAAATGGCATCTTGGTGTGATGCCTTGTTGAATAAAAGGAGATCATCTTCATGATCAAGGCATAATTATTGCTAGAGGATTAAGAAAGACATGCTCGACAGATACAAAACATAAAGTTTTTAGGGACTTAAGAACTTAGGAAAAATTAAAAGGGAACCCCGCTAGGAAACATGAATTAGGGAAATAAAATGGGCCTCACCTAGACATGATACATGACTTAAAGATTTTAAGTTACACAAAAAGCTAACTACGAAATATAAAAGGCCATTGAGGGTTTAGGGCTTTAGGGTTTTTTCATGAAAATGACCAAGGGTTTAAGCACAAAGATCTTAAGGGTTTATAAACTAGGGCACAAAACACTTGGAAAAACCTAGAACCATGAAAAATTAAAAAGTGCTAATAGGACGATGATCGGTTGGCTCTGGAGAATCATCAACGTGGATCACCATAGAGATTACAAAACTGGAACCTAACATTTTAGGCTTGGGGAGCTTGTACTCAAATAATAAATAATATACCAATAGACCCCAAGAAGAAAGAATTCCTAAAGCTAGAAGGACTTACTAGTCCTTAAACTTCTAGTAAGCCTCCAAAATCTTTTGCACACCCTCTTCATTTACTTTTTTTAAATAATCCCAGTGGTTGGTGACATTATCGAGATGATCATTTTCATCCTCATCCTTTTCCTTTAACTCTGAATCTACCCTCACAACATTTTAGGACTTAAGAACTATTTGGAAGAGTCGCACCATTACTATTCTGTCAAAATCTTCGAAGGGCCAAAATTGTGCATCAAATACCTCATGAAATTTAATCAGTATATAATCAATGGGAATATAGGTCCCATGGCTCAATGGACTGGCTGAAGTGATCTCTTTGATTAAAAATAAATATTGGTCCATGGGGATCCAGTTTGCAAAATGGTATCCCTCTAGGACCTTTACCAATTTCTTTCTCATTTTGATTCTAAATGCAAGTCTGGTGTACTGGGTCTTTAGGAACCCATAGGGATCATCTCTTAGGATATCTTTCTCTGCAATACCTTCCTCCCTGAGATTCAAAATGTATTCTAAGTCATCCTTTCACCTTTAATATTTTTCTATCTCCTCTTTCCATTGTGGATGGACGACCTTAAGTTTATTCAAGATGTTGTGTGCTCTAAAGAAACTAGGGAGGGTCTCAAACATGAAGCTTCTAACTGACCAAATTTGTTTGGCTATCCACTCGTCGACAACCAACACTTTCTTCTTCATTAACCTTAGCACGTCTATATCACCCTGTCGAAGCAATGCTCCTGATGTAGAAGGCCTGGGTGTTTGTGAGGAGAGAGGTTGATCTAATTCTATTAGGAGCCTGAGGAGATTTGTCTTTTGTGCTTGCAACTCCTTTATTCTCTAGGATTATTTTTATACCACTTATGTATGGTTTGGTTTGCTTCATCTAAGAGATCCATCTCTCCTCTTTTGTCTCTTTTTCCCAGAACCTTTGTAATTGTTTAATCCTCATCAACTACCTCGGATTCATCTTTATCTATAGGTGGGGCAGCCACTACTTCCACCACATTCCCATATAGGTTCTTTAGGGTATTATGGAGGGTACAAGCCCTTTTAGGCTTCTTTACTACTTGGCCCTCGACCAATATCTCAGCCAATGATAATGGGGCCTTTATTTCTGTCAGATATTTTCTTCTCCAAGATTCTACCAACCATTGTGGTGGTCCTTGTGATCTACCTATTATTACTACTGCACTTGAAGTGTCCCATGGGTTCTTCTCAAGCTCCTCCATTTTTGTTTCTTTGGCATTATTGCCCAGATCATTTTTTGTATTTTCTTTATCTGCCCCTGCACCATCTTCTAGGATATTTTTCTATTGGCGGGTAGAGAGGTGGGGGTTGTTGGTCCTGCTCATTCTGGGCCTCTTGCTGAAGCTTTTGAATAGTCTCATGCTTGTGGGTGTCTCCCATAGGTCCAATTTTCCTAGATGCCGATAGGTACTCCTCATCTCGCTTATTATCTTGTTCTTTTTCTTCCTCAACCTTTCTCTTAGCTTCCTTCTGCCAGAGTTCTTCTTCCTACTCTTTGGATATCTTTTGTGCCTTGTCTTCCCTTTTCTCCTCCTCCCAGAGGGAACCTATATCTTGTTCTTGGGTTATTTCCTTATTCACCTCTTCTGCCATTGCACATAGACTCCCGAAATCATTGATCTAGAAGAAGTCATCAACGTTAGTTTGGGAGGATTTTGGGGGATCATATGAGGAATAATATTTTTCATAGGAGGAGGTAGAGGGGATCTCTCAGACCTTGGCCAAATCTATGGGTTATGGGACCAGGTCCCTGTTTGGAGGGGATCTATCTTCTTTATGTTTCTTTCTTCTTTGGATCGGTGCTCTGGGGCCATAACTTCTGTGTCTTCCCTAACATCTTCACCGTATGGCATTACCAAATTGGGAAAATAATGAGGGAGATGCCCTTAATGGGGATAAGGATCTCATCAGAGTAGCTCCAAGGCCAAATGTCATTCCAGAGTTCACCACTTCCAATAAATTCTAGGATTTTACCAATTGTGCATCTAACTATCTCATCAGGGGGTCCGGAGTGGGGTCTTACATCTAGAGAGACATGACAAACTTATATTTCCCCTAAGATTTGGATTGTTCCACCACTTGGGATCAAAAAATAGTTGCCTCCAAAAATTGGTTGTCTAATCGGACACTCTTTGGGAAAATCTTTGAAACATATGCATGGCTACGCTGAATCACAATCCTTTAGAAAACCTCAATAGTCATAATTTTTTGGAGCTTCCCAATCAACTGGAGGGAGGTCCATCTTTTCAATACCTATTTCTTTATACTCAGGGTCTTCAAGTGATCCATTTCCAAAAAAACATTTTTGGAAAATACAGAGATGGAGGTGGTACATTATACACTTTGATATTCTTATGTATTATCGGCTCTAGACCTCAAAGTCGTCCTAGATATCCCTTGAAAAATCCTCTAGATGTGCTACATTGGGCTTGGATTCTTGGAGAATTTCCTTCTCTATCTGGGCGCATGGGTCATAGTTATTGCAGTAGAGTGAAAATTTGGCCAAGCTCAGGCTACTTAGCTCATTCTCTACTTCTCAGGCCATTACGAGGGAGAAAATTTATTAACTACATATGACTGGGAAGGAAATGGAGGTGATATTCTTGGTGGAAATTAGGGCATGCACCTCCATAACCTTCCTACAAAACTCTAACAATGCAATTCTATCTCCACAATGCTTAGGAAGCAAAAATGGGCATCCAGAAAAAATAGTCACCCAGATATATGTGTGATGTGAAAATTAGATGAAATAACATCCCCATGAGATTATCATGGCTAGGGATTCTAGAGATAGCCTGAATCCAACATCATTAGTGAGCTTCTTAATCCCATGGAAAATGAAGGCATCATTCACCCTGCAAAAAATGTGAAAACATTCATCTCGTTGAATTTGGGGAAAATGATTGCATGGGGTGGCTTGAATCATCTCGGTTCTGAGGACACAAAATATGTCCAGTCCTATGATTCTAGAATGTTCTCGAGCCAAGGACCATAGGAAAAATGAGGTTATGTAGAACTTGTAATCCTCCTTGACCTTTCTCATCTAGGAATTCATATGATTTGAGATGATAATGTCCAAGTCAAAGTGTTTCTTGTTAGTAGTCATACAATACAAAAAATAATACATCCAAGGAGATAAATCTTGTGCGTGGGGCTCCCCGAAGATCCTACACAAGAATATGTTCCTTGCCTGCATGGGATCTGTGAAGTCAAAGTGAGGGATATCCATCCTCATATTCTTATAATCCAAATGTGAGATCTTTAGCCGTTCTCTATTAAGGAGGCGCCAGGCTACATCTTCAGCCTCTGTAAATTGGTCCACCAAGGCCACTCAAGTGGGGAAAATAGCTCTCTAGAAAAATAGAATACTCCATACTGTGGTGGTTGCATCATGGTCCAGGGAGGCAATGGTTACTCTGGATGTGAAAGAAGCTCGAGTGGCTATATTGTAATTCTTGACCATGAGAAATATTACCTCAGGAGCTTGTACTGAGTGAGGGAAACTAGATACTTCAATAATTCTAGATGTCGCTAAGTTAACTAATACTGGGTCATTTGAACATCACTATTGGTGGATTTCCTAGAGGAGGCCCTTTAATTCAAACCAGGTGCCAAAATGTGTATCTGTGACCTCTTTTAGGATTGTTTCAATTCAAGACCCCTGAACTATCCCATATTTCTTGTATTTAAGAATTAATGGGAGCTTCTATAGTGCCTTTTTTTCCTTTGATTTCTTGGTAGGAACTGTTGATGTGCTCAGGAGCTCAAGAATTCCTAGAGGTGATCTAGCTACATCCATTTCTCTTTTTCCTAGATTAGAACCTAAAAGACTAGACAACCATCAATACATCATGCATTAAATTTTTTAAGAAAACTTTGGGTTCCAGTACTTTGGGAATCCCCAAACTTGTTACCTAAAAATGAGTGTGGTAGCTACCATTGAGAATACCGAGTATATTGTCTCCTTTGCAAAAAAACCATAAAATATATAAAACATGCTCGAGACTACAAGGGCCTGAAGAATGATGACTTGGACCACTATCATGGTCGGTGTGTTGGGGATCGCTGAAACACCTTTGAGACAAAGATTTCAAAATAACATAATAAAAGTGGGGTAGTTGAGGTGACATGCCTATTAAATGACTTGAAACCTCCGTATTCAACATGTGTACATCCCCAGTGCCTCGGCATAGTTGTTGCTATACTTTCTTTGAATATTTGTATAACTCTATTTAAAAATTTCAGGTCCTTGTAAAACCTTTTTTACTTAATCAAAACATGTGTACATCCCCTAGTGTAGAGCTATGAAAATTAGTTGAAAAGTGGTATAACACGAATGTGATTGAAGGCCACTTGGGATGAATTTTGAATAATCGCTCATGGGAACAAGTCCCGCCATTAAGATGAACATGACAGAGGAGAGACAAAATTACAAATGAGTCATTGATCTCATGAGATCAGATCTTCAATTATCTTGGTTATTGTAAATCGTTATTATTAAAGTGTGATCATGAGCCCTCGCAAAAAATTTTAGAGAAAAAAACTGTAAGACCTTATTTATAGGAGCTCACCCTGCGAGCAACCCACAAATTTGTATGGTTTCCGAAACGCACTAGAAGCATCTACAAGTAATTAAAAAATGCAAAAAAATTTAGAACATACATAGAGCCAAAAATAGCTCATTTGGGTCCATGTGCTATCTACATATTTACGAATCAATTCACAGAATATAAAAAATTCACAAAGCTTATAGAATTTGCAAAACTTATAAAATGTATAGAACTTACAAACATAACACTAAAATTTACAAAATTTACACTAATATACAAACATAATGGCCCTAACCCGTGAGCTAGACTAGCCACAAAGGACTACATTGAGGAAGGAGGGACCAACAACCAAACCCTAGGAAGACATGACACACTAGACACAAGGCTAGGCTTAGGCGAAATGAGAAGAAAACAAATGAAAACCCAAATAAAAGAAAAGAAATTCCAAACAAAAACCAAAAACCAAAACCTAAGGGCCAAGGAAAGCCTAGCTGAAAACATGAAATGCTAGGAATGGAAACTCAAAAATTGTTCATTTTTTCCTTGCTCACTCTCAAAGCCTCAAACACACAATACTTACATGTATTTACGGTATGAGAATTTATTAGCTCAGGAAGTTCTTTTCTCTAATTCATAGTTAATTCACTCAGAGGTAATTTGTTCGCAATAAGTGTGAAAGTGATAGGGTAAATGACCTTTTATAATTCCCAAAAGGAGTGCATTAATTAATGATGAGCATTCTGATAAAAAAATAGACTGCCAAAGTTTGGACTTCAGGACGCCCAACAGTTACTTCCTCAAAAGAAGAAAAAAGTGATGACACCAGGATCCCAGAGTCTGGAATTCACTGAGAATAGAGGAAAAGACACCCTGGGATCCAAATCTTGGAGAAACATAGACAAAAAGAAAAAGGGATAAGGAAAAAGGAAAAAAAAAGAAAAAAAAGGTTACCCAACATTTTTCCCATGAAATGTAGGGACAGGTATGCAGAGCATAAAAAATGGAGACTCACTTGGACAAATGCCTCATGCATTTTAAAACTCTAGAATCTATCCAAAGAGTAAATGAGGGTCTCAACATAATCAGAGGTACTCTTATCAGTATGACTTAGGGTGATAAGAAATCTAACTCACCATGATCTAGGTGTTCATTCTTGCCAAGTTTTTAGGTGTGTGCTCAAAAAGGGGATACATCTGATAACTTTTTGGAGGAATAGAGAAACCATACTAACTCATCTAGACCCACACCGCAATGAGCACTGCATAACCTCAGGTTTCAGGGCTTTACCTTCTTCTTAGAATTTCTTAATTTTTTTCTTTGAGATGGTGAAGGAAAAAATTCTTTCACTAGAGTCTTCAAGCTCAACTTATAACTGTGACATTACTTCTTTTGCCTTGCCATCTATTTTTCTTTCTTGAGTGAAAAGGAAATTCTTGGCCAAAGACACATTTTAAATTTTTAGGCATAATCTGTTGAGAGTATGATTGATCTATCCTAAAAATGTTTCATGTCCCTTTTTCTTTTATATTGGTGACTTAGTCAGCATCTTTTCTTTAACTGGCGTTAAGTATAAACATTTCCCAAATCTGGTGAAGACTAACCATTACCTTGTGTCACACTTCTAAGGCTTTCCTCAGATGAGGGCATGACCATGCACCATCTAAGTGGAAAATTCAAGACTACTAAAATGCACACGGTGAATCTCCCAATGTACAATGATTCTTTATGCGAAGCATTCCTTCCTACAAAAAGATGACAGAATGTCAGGGTGTGTAACGAAAAGAAATAAAATAAGTAAAAAACTAAACCAACTTACATGGGCCAAAAGGCACGGGGCTATTTACAAGGAAAGTGCACCGACAAGCAACACCTAAACTATTTAAAACCTAGCTATACATATGATACAACTCAAAAAGGGGAGAAAGGTCCCTCTCTTACCTCATTCAAAGTAGTGTTTAAGGAACTATCCATTGACGGACAATGGGACAACTTCTCTCATTAAAGAACTTAGGCGATATGTGTTAGCCCCACAAATTTTAGATATCTTGTATGGCCCAAGCTAGATCCTTTGGAATTTAGTATGTTTCTCTTTATTTTCCTGCTCCTCATCCCACAAGAGGACCAAGTCCATCGAAGTATGGAAAGCCTTGTATTGGGATCTCCAAACCAGCGTTTGACCACTACCTAATTTCTAGAAAAGTGCTCGAGGGAAGAATCTCTTTGTTCTTCTAGACGTATCAAGTTGAGGAGAAAAACCTCCACAATATTGTCCTTCATGCTGAACTCTTGTATGAATTGTAAGATTGAGATTCGTAGGTTTACCAAGAATACCAGATTCTGGTCATAGACTAGGTGGAATGAAGAAGTTCCTAAGGTAGCTTTGATTTAGATACGATCTACCCAGAGGGTGAAACTAACCTTTTGGTGTCAATCCCGAGGGTTCTTCTTGAGAAGGGTTTGATTACCCCTAAGAGGTTCTTTTTGGTAGACTCCACTACTTCATTACCCCTTGGATAGTAATTACTAGAGAACTTATGAGTAATGTTCTTATGATAAGCCCACTCTAATAGTTGGGCTGAGGAAAATTCCAAACCATTATCATACATGAGGGGGAAGGGTATTCTAAATCTAGTAACCATATTTTCTTTGATGAAACTGATTACCAAATCTATCATGTTGTTTTTGCATGGTATGGCTTCGAACCCTGGAGACAACCCTTGATCTCAATCCAACGGCTCACACTGATCTTGACCAAAGTCTAAAACTCTTTAGGAAGGCTCATTTTCATGCCTATAACACCTTGGAAAACTCCTTACATCACGGGTATCAATCTAGCCAAAGATGTAAACCTCCAAATTAGGTCACTTAGTAAACATTGAAAATGCGCACAAGTGCAGATTTGGGTAATGACCTCCAAATGGTTATCTTCAAAACACATCCAAACTATGTTATGAAAGCTGCAACCTTCTATAATCACTCCATGAAAGGTGCTAAACAATCTCTCCAAGTGGTTTCTCATAAAAAACATCAAGTCTTTTTTTACATGCATTCAAAGTAAGCCCTTTCAAAAGCATTTTTAGGGCAGTGACTTGTGCCTTAGAGAAAATTCTAAACTTAGTCACTCCAAAATTATCTAGAATTTTAGAGCTCCAATAGTAAGGAGACAAACAAAGACCATACATGATACACAAGTGATAGTTGAACAAGTGATCAAAGGGTTTAGTTTTAGTGAAGATCATCCTACCTTGGTCATGTGGTCTCCTAAGAGAGAGGAAAATAGGAAAATGAATGAACCTGTTAAGGCTGACTATTCTGGTAGCCTGATAGTAAGAAGAGTTGGGGACACCTTAGGTGTGGAAGCATCTGGTACAATCTTGGAAACTTCCAATTTTGGTTTGAAATTGGCAGAAAAGGAGGCCAAGGAAAAGGAAGATCTTAGGCTAAAATTAGAGACAGTCCTCAAAGCTTACAATGAGTAGAAGAAGGTGATCAGTGAACAAGATAGAATAATTGCACAATTAAGGGGCCAGAAAACAATTGCAAAATCTCCTCAAAGGAAAATTGTCTATTATCCTACCCAAACTTCATCCTCTAGTCCTATAATAAAGGTCCCTCCTTCCCCTCTTCTCTCTAGTTCTAACTTAGAAGAAGAGTTGAACTTGGAGAAAGAAAAATAAAAATCTGAAAGAAAGAGATTAGAAGAGGAAAGTGAAATGTTCATAAGGGAAAAATCTATGGTAGATCACAAGTTTGAGGACAAGGTAAGGAACACAATTTTACAATTTTTTGAGGGTATAGAGCCAAACATTATTTATATGAGTGGGGAGAGATTAGTAGGCATTCTAAATTCTTTTGAAGAGGACAAGACTAAAATTGAGCCTGTTTTGGACAAGTGGATAGGAAGGAAGTTTGATTTGAATTTATTTTATTCTTTATCCAAAAAAGAGGAAACTATTGATGATACAATAAAAACCACCTACAGGTTTTTCAAATACTTGTTAGATATTGAAAAAAGGAGGAATATCATCCAAAGGAGAGAAACTATATTAAAAAGAGAATACTCTATAGTTTGTTTTTAAATATTCCCTAGCATTTTTAAGAAGGATGGTAAATTAAAGAGTAAGGAAAAATGGATGGAAGAAATGGATGATGAGTTGTCAAGAAGAATGAACAACATTATCAACCTTGATAGCACCATTTTTTTTGTCCAAATGGTGGAAATAATTAAAAGTGCCAAATCATATTTTGGGTTTTGGAAAAAGGAAGTTCAATGATTTAAATTAGAATGGGATGATTTGAATAGAAAAATGGTTGATATTTCTAACTTCCCTTGGCCCAGTGATCGGGTGTTTACAACATGGAAGGGTAGAATTACCCCAGATAAATAAAAGAATCAGAAAAATCTCATGATTCTTTCAATAGGTGGCAGTTTTCCAACTTCTTGAAGTAGTCAATAGTTGCAAAATATTTTGTGCATGAAAGGATGAAGACAAATGTTCCACTTGGCGAAGGAAGAGCAGTTTTGAAGTTTTTGCAAAGACCCTATGGTACAATAAGTTTTTTTATGAAATCTTGTAACAACATGACTTTTGGTTCTATTGTTTTTTGTCTTTCATGATGAGTCACTCTTTGTCTTTACCTTGCAATTTGTAGCTTGTTGCATCTTGATTCATAACAGGATTCCAAGATTTATAGGGGTATAAATAATAGGAGCAATTATTGTAAAAAGGTTCAGTCAATTAATGATCAATCAAGACTAAATTGCAAGTTTTGGTCTAGACTTTTGTCTTTGAGTTTTAGTAGTCTAAGAAAATATTGAATGTATTGAAGCAATATTGGTTAATGAAAATATATTTGGAATCCCTTCTTGATGTTCAATTGTCTTCATGTGTATGCTTTGAACTCTTATGATTTTGATCTGTAAGGAATTTCAAGTTCATGAATTTATAAGGAAAATTATGAAATCTATTTTAAGGTTATTTATAAGGGGAGTGTAATTCCTAAGAACAAGTTTTAGGGGGTTTAAAGATTACATGTGAATTTTATAAATTGGGAATTAAGTTGTAAGGCATCTTGATCTTTCTTGGGTTTCAATTGGTTTTTAGTAATATAGTGTGATGGAAAAAGCCTTCATATTGACTATGTACCTTATGATTCGATATTGGTCAGGGTTAGGGTTGCATGACAACATTGAAATTAATCAAATTTTATATTATAGTTTTCATATCTAAACATTGAATATCTATGTGTAAGACACATATACACTATGTGGTTTGCTAAGGAACACTGAACCAAATTAGGTACACCCACCTGAGTCTATGGAGCTTGAAGTGTTGGAGGATTTAATCATTGTTAGTTGGACTTTTACTTGATAGAATTAGAAATTAGATTTCATAGAGTCAATAATTAATAATGTGAAATATTATACAAGAAAAAGTGCCAAAATATTGGTGACTCTATTGGGGACTTCAAGGAAAGTGTGGAATTTAAAAGGTTTTCCTTGAAACTCTTGTTTTAACATGTTAAAATTTTGAAAATCACAGTTGTATGTTTTTTTTTTAAAGAAAAAGTGGGCAAGCCACTGAATATATCACAGTTGTATGTTGTTATGTCATTGGATTATACTTTATTATTATTTTCAAAGTGAAGTCTCATATCTTTTCCCAACAAGGTTTGGGTGGCAACTCTGAGTTATTGGTTTTAGTGTTTCTAAGAGAAACATTAGCAGATCAAGTCTTTTGAGGATTTCATTTTGGTTAGGATGAGAAACACAAGGGCTTACATGAAGAAACACCATGAAGCCATGTTAGAGGGTGATCTCCCTAAATCTCCCAAAAGGAATTGGTCCAAGAATGGAGAACCTAGTAACTCTTCTTCTTGGAAACCTAGGTCTAAAGGTCCAAGTAACCCATAGATACTACCCTCGAGAAAATCCCTATTGCCTCCTTGAGTTCTAAATCTAGTAGTATGGGATACTTTGATAATTTGTATGATACCCATGTACAAGAGAGTACACCTCTGCAAAAGGGGGTAACCCAAGTCCAATATAAGGGGGAAAATAAAAAAGGATAGAAGTGGGGATTCTCAACCCGCTAGGTCCCCAAACATGGGGAATTCTTCTTGAAATATAATGGTTACCCCTTTATGTGTAAATTGAAGAGCAAAGAGAGGATGATTTGATAAATTTATATGATTCCTCAAGTTCTGATATAGAAGAAGTTTTTGGGGATATTGATCTTTCAAAAAGGAAATTGAAGGAAGAAATGATTTTCAAGCAAAGAAATAAGAAGGCAAGAGAGAAAAAGATTATAAATGCCATTACTGAAAGAGAAAGTTTGAAGAAAAGTATTTCCCAATTAAAAATGGAAAATTAGGGTTTGAAAGAGGGATTCAAGGGTTTGAATCGGGAACACTTTGGCGATGTGAGTGCCATGAGGAAATAATTCCAAGAGAGAGAGAGAGAGAGCGTATGTTGAAGAGAAATGATCTCAAGGATGAGGGCCCTATATTGTGGCATGTACTTACTTATGGAAGTCAAAAGCCTCTTAAGGTTCAAATTTCTCTACAAGACCCACTAGCAACCAATGCAAGCGAGACAGTTACTAATAAGGGAAAATAGAAAATTACTGGTATGAGAATTTTTGAACCTAAAAATGAAGGAGTATCTTAGAATATTTTCTCACTTGATATGGAATTGGAGAGAGAAAGGAAAGCCAAGGATTATATTTCCAAGAAGTTGGAAAGAGTAGAATTAGAAGCTTTTAGTTTAAAAATGAAAAGGAAGATTTCTTTTTAAAATTCTTCCACTCACGCTAATTTGGAAAATAATACTACTACAACTTCTCAAGGCGTGCGTGGATCTAAATTTAAGATTCAAGCCACTGATGTCAATACAAATGCCCAGATATTAGATGCAACCTAATGCCTTGCAGCATGTTCAGGAGCAAGCAAAGTAGTTGGTACTCTTGCTCATCAAAGTTTAGGTGCTGGTAGTAGTAGTCAGATCCTTGGCACTGGTTTTCAAAGGAGACCTATTCATTTGAAGAGGTTTAGAAAATTATTTTTTAATGGTATTCTGGGCCAACCAAATTTTATCCCAAATGAAATTTAGGGATAACATTCCTAAATTTAGTGGAAATAATGCAATAACAGGTGAAGAGAGCTTGAAATTATTCACTAACAAAATGAATGATTACGAGATGGAACATGAAGATGTTGTAATGAATTTTTTTGTGCAATCTCTAATTGAGGATGCACGAGATTGGTACCATGGGTTGTTAGGAATAACAGTCCACCAACACAACTAAGAGGGAGGGTGAATCAATTTTGAGATAGATTATTAAACATTAAACTTTATAAACAAAACTTTAATCCAAATGATAACACAGTAAATTCCAACACAATAACACAATCCTTTATTTTCAAAGAAACCCTATTAAAGGTAAAACCCCGGTGGGAATTGGCACCTAAAAATAATGTACTAAGAGTATAGTATCCCTATTAAACAATTTAGCCTTGTTAGGAGCTTATTGATGCATTATAGTACATAGTCCCTATTAAAGGACAAACCCTGTTAGAAGTCAAGAGTAACAGTGGTATCACTGCCTAAAGAAGGTTAAAGCTACCCTCAGGACTTACAATCCAAAATAAAAGTGTATATATGAAATATACAATCTAGTAAATTATAATATAGAAAATATTTTTCCTTGGTCAGTTCCAATGAAGTAACATAATCACAAAATCTTCTCTACATCTAACAGAGAAAAAAAATCACAACTTCTACATTTTGATGTCTCTATCTTCAAGCACATCCAACTCTTATATCCTCTAGTCAAAATAAAATATCTCTCATATATACCCTATTACAATAATTGATTAGGTCGGCCAATTAGGCTTTCCCAATATAAAAATAATTATTTAACCCTTTCTAAGATACAAATGGTACCTATAACAAGTAAAAATCAATTACAATTTATCAAATATAATCCAAGATCCCTATTCCACCCTCGCGATCCATAATACATGCTACATCTCTGAAGTCAGCCCCAAATAGGTCTCCTCCAGAACACATGTCACAACTGACATCACCAATAGTCCTACAACTCATGAAACGTAAAAAACATTCCTTAACATGTCTTTTTCCATCCCTTAAACTCACATAACTTGAATCCACATTGCTCGTAAGTTATACTCAAAACACAGAGACTAACTCTGTCAAAGGTAATTCTCACCGTCTAGTACCTAGTCTTCACTAAAACATCTATAACTCATCTAAGAGATACTATTAAGCCATGAAAACTTAGGACTAAGATGAAAAAACATCTCTATAAACATAACCATCTTCAATCATCCTGAATCAATCGTATAGTACCCATACACCTCTATTAGTCATCAAGCAATAGCAATAACCAATCTATTCTGCCTCCATAGAAACATATGTTGACATCAATGAAAAAAATGAATGCCCACAAAATCAATAGGAACCAATTCCAATAATCTCCACCTTTGGAATTGATGGAAATATATGGGAAAATCCATCAACCCAAAAGTACTCTCTCAATACAATCTTCTCAATATCTTTAACACAGCCCTCCCTAAATAGTAGGGATTTTCTCATAGAATCTCTCCCCATTTGACAATAATGAAAAAGGGTGCCATAACTCTTCTTATTCATTCTGCAAGGTATATATTTTTCAAATCTTCATGCATGCAATAACAGGTTCAAAATCACCCAAATATTTTCTATAATGTTCCTGTGATCACTCCCCCTGGGGAGTAGATCGATACATCATGTCTAGAAAATGATATAGCTCTAAAAGCCACTCAATTGATGCATTCTTGCATCAATTTAATTCTTGCAAGGATGGGCTCGCACCCCAAGCATACCTCTGGGATACTCAAAGGCATCCTTTGGCAAAGGTTTTGTAAATATATCTGCTATATGTTCCTTTATGCTGATATACTCCAATCTGATCTCCTCTGCTACCTTATCCCTCAATAAATGATACTTAAGAGAAATATGTTTAGTCTTTGAATGCATTACTAGATTCTTCAACATGTTCACTATGCTACTGCTATCAAAATGGATAACCACTCGATTTTCAAAAGTTATTCCAATTTCCTTCAGCATTTGTTTCATCTAAACAATTTGTGTACAATTTATAGCAGTAGTAACATACTCAGATTCAACAGTAGTTTCATCTATACAATCCTTCTTCTTACTTAACCATGAAACCAACCTTTTTCCAAGGAAAAAAAACTCCTCCACTTGTACTCTTTCTATCATCCACACTACCTACCCAATCGACATCAGTATATGCATGTAAGATAAAATCATTAGATTTTTCATACCATAACCTATACTCTATTGTTCCCTTCAAGTATGTAAAATTTATTTTCACAAAAGCAAGGTGTGTCTCTTTAGGATCTGCTTGGTATCTTGCCACAATTCCAATTGCATTAGCAATATCTGGTCTAGTGTAAGTTAGACATTATATACCTACAATCATTGATCTATACTTAGTCTGAAAAACACTTTGAGTTTCATTATTATTAGTAAGTCTGTAACCAGTCACCATGGGTGTTCCAATAGGAGTACAATCTTCCATTCCAAAAAATTTCAACATTTCCTTAAGATACTTGGTCTGAGAAATCAAAATACCACTCTTGTTCTTATTAATTTGCAATCCAAGGAAAAATTTCATCTCACCAATCATTGACATTTCAAATTCATTTTCCATCTCATTAGAGAATCTTTTACTCATTAGATGGGTTGAAGCAAGAAGATGAGTCCACTTAAGGCCAAACTTTCATACTTTGCCAAATTCATGAAATCACACTCAACAAAATGGGTTCGCACTTAGAATGAGCAGGGTCTCGTTTAGATTCAGGGTTCTAAGCCTAAAATTTTAGAAATGGGGTCATGTTTCAAAATCAGATCCCATTTCAAAAAATAAAACGGGATCGTATTTCAAAATGGGGTCCTGTTTTGAAAAATGAAATGGGACTTCATTTCAAAATGGGATCCTGTTTTGAAAAAATATTATTTTTCAAAGAAAACCTTCCATCGATTCAGTTATATGTTATGAATTTAAAAAAAGGTAAACGGGGTAATTTTTACTAAACAAGATCCCATTTCTAAATTTTTGAATTTCAAGCCTTCTTTTACTGTTTTCTTTTGGTTTGGAAAGAGGCTTGGGTAGCCAAACCATAGCCTTGGACTTGCTTTGACCTGCAACTTGATGACTCTGCTAGTGTTTGTACAAAATAAGGACTTTAGACATATATCTGAAGACTTTTTTAGAGGAATATTTTGACAAAATAAAAACCTATTATAGATCAAACTATGCAGATTTCAAATATGTAAATTGTTTTTAAATTTGATAAAAATTTATATTTTTCATTGAATTTCTACTAAAACAGGTCCACAAACTAAAGATAACAAGATATTTTATTATTTGAAAGTTTCTCACAAAAAAATTATATGACATCAAACTAGAAACAATTAAACACACTTTAATTTTTTTTTTAAAAATCTTGTGTTTTGGTCAAATTATGATTGTCGTACACGAGAGATTTTAAAAACAACAATTATGCCTACTAAAAAATTAATAAAAAAATATATTCAACAAAAAAATATGGTCATCAAGCTTAACTGTATTACATACCATTTCTTAAAAGGATTGAGAGAAATAGTTTCATTTAGGTCAAATTTTATTTGTTGTACACGGGCATAGTATGGTCCTGAAATAGGGACTTTTAAAATGTAGGTTTTAGTAATGCCTATTGAAAATGAAATTTTATCATCTGGGTATTAAAATACATTACATATTTGGAACATATACATCAAGTACTATAACTTCTAGTACTGAATGTTTTTAAGGTTCAATCTCTAAGTGATTCAAATATTCATCTCAAACATGATGAATTTGAAAAAATAGGAAAAATAGTTCCACTTTTTGGCCAAAAAGTGGACTCAACTTCTTGCTGGTACCCACATCATTTCCTCAAAAATTTATATCATCAACAAAAATGTCTATGATTAGAATTTCATCTTCACTAGTTATTAAGTACAAATTATTGTCTGCATTACCTTTTATGAAGTCAAGATGGAGTAGATACGTGTCTAGTCTTGCATACCATGCTCTTGGTGCTTGTTTAATTCCATATAAAGATTTCTTCAACTTACAAACCATGTATTCATCTTCTATCAAAGGAAATACATCAGGTTGCTCAATTTATATGTGTTCCTCTATATCTCCATTCAAAAATGATGATTTCACATCCATTTGATATACCTTAAAACCTTTATGTGTAGCATAAGCAAGAAATAATCTTACTACTTCAGGAGCAAATGTTCCTTCAAAGTATATGCCTTCTTGTTACAAGTAGCCTTTACAAACCTGTTGTAGAAGTACCCTAACAATATGATGCAAATATATCAACTCCACAGATGTGATGTCTATCTCTCCTAGGACTATGTTGAAGTATAAAGAAGTCCATAGGACTCAAAACCAATAATTAGATCCACTTTGTAAGACCCTTTGCCAAGTAGGTGTTTATATAAACCTCTTGGTCAAATTTGGTCAAAGGATCACTTAGATGGTATTTAGTATATGTTAGAGTCTAGGTTTATGTTTTAATACCTTTTGGTTCATGTGGAACCCCAAAAATGTTAGGAATTAGTCGAGTTGCCCATTGATAGCAAAAAGTGTAAAATTGCAAAAAATGTTGTCAATACAAAGTTGTCAATTATGCAACTTTTGTAAAATCATTGTAACAAAACTTCCCAATGGTCACAACCTTTTAAAATAAGTTTTGAACATTGGGAAATGTCTCTAAAGTAATCCATATGGTTGGGTCTCAGACAGATGATGTAATTTTTACATTTGAGCAATAAAAACAAACACTTTTTCCTGTAATTTTGTAAGTTTATGAAGTTGTACAATTTTGTAAAGACAAATGGGGGCATGAGACCAATTAGAGAAGTTGAGGATTGGAAGTATATTTCATTTGAAATAATTTTGGGCTTCTGAGGAGTTGTTTTATGTAAGATATCTAATTTTCTATCAGTAGGTGTCCCAAACCCTTAGTAACCTAGGGTTTCACAGAGAAATGTCAATTTCTCATCTTGCCACCATCAGAAAAAATGAATTGTTGGTGAGATGAGACTTTGGATAGTTTATTATATCATTATGGAAGTGATTTGTAATTCACTATGTATCATGAAGGGTTTTGATTGTTATTAGGTAGACATCTCCATGTGACTACAAATGCACAATCGTAAAGATTGAAGGGTTGGAGCACTTTGGGGTGGAAGCAAGGCTTGAGGGTTTGGATTTGGAATTTTTTAGAATTATTATAAACATGTGTATAGATGAGAGGATTATGGATTGTACAATCATAGTACTTCCTTTGTAAATGTGCCCAATTAGGTGTAGTGGACCTAGTGAAGAATTTGAGGGTAAGTACCTTAGATATCATAATAAAGTCTAATTATTTAAGGTATTTTATGTTGGGTATAAAGGGTATCCAAAACTATGAAAATAGAAATCATAACTTGTGTTTCTCCAAAGTTGTAGTAAAAAACCTCTCTGAAAAGGGCTACAAGGTCTAGGATCCATTGAAGAAGAAACTACCCTCCAGAACCTTAATAGGAAGGTTTGGACTATTGGATCATGTTCCTTGGGATTCAATTTGACAATATGTGTAATGGTTTCACCCCATCTAGTTAGTAAGACAATTTTTCACATCAAAACCATATTTACACTCTAGGGTCTCTAGGTGTCAAATTAATGAACCATAAAATACATTTGAGATTTTTTCAAGGATATTGCTAAGTGCTTAAGGAAAGTGAGTATGGTAAGGTTGGAAGGTTTTAGTAATTCTTGTAAGGAACTCAAAGGTGTGAGCCCTTGACTGGTTCCTTTAGACCCTTTTTGTTAGAGCAAGTCTAGGATGGGCTTGATTTGAGTAGTGGTGTCTACCACAAGGGTGAAGTTTACAAGTTTTTGGATTTGAGATTTGATCAGTCATGGGCTCTGCATCAAGTGGTATTAGAGCTTAATTAGAATTTAAGGGATTGTAAACATTTCTGCACATAATTTAGATGGAGAAGAAGAAAGGATGCCCACAAGGGTGACTAATATAGAACTAGAAAAGATAGTTCAAAGTTTGAGGAATGAACTCAACAACCTCAAAGGAATATTTCATAGGAGGGAATTGTTATACCCTGCATATCCGTCCCTACATTTTGTTGGAAAAATATTGGGTCCCCCTTTTCTCTTTTTCCTTTGTTCCTTTTTCTTTTGTTTTCTTCCAGCCTTTGCTTCCACGAGGTCGTTGTTTTCTTTTCTTTTGAGTTTCTCTTTCTATGGGACCCGGTCTCGGAGTGTTTTAATTTCTTTGTTCCAGCCAGATTCCAGACTCTAGGATTCTCTGTCACTACTTCCTCTTTTGTTAGAGGGTGTGGTTGCATGGGATCCTTGGGCCCAGAGTCTGGAGGTTTTCCTTTTTTGGGACTTGTGGAGGGAAGTGGTATGCTTTTGTCCCAAGGGTATAAATCAAGTTTCACTTGTCATTTTCACATTTACTACAAACAAATTACCTAGAGTGATTAAGAGTGATTAAGAGAGAATTTGTGTTAAGTTTGATTTTCTTTGGGAGGTTTAACAGTTCTTATCAGTGAAGTTGGCATTCGAGTTGGTGTGGACTTTCAGCTTCCTTTCAAGGTTTTTAGTGTTCATGGTACGTGAATATTTCTAGTTTACAGAACACTTCCCATGCTCCTCCTCCCGCTTTTCCTAGTTTTGAGGTAGGCCCTTCGGCTTCTTCCTATTTTCTTTCATTTTTTCTTTGTTCTTTCTTTTTGGTATTGTCTTCATTTTTGTTTGCTTTATCTTCTAGTTTTTCGTCACCTCTCATTGGTGGGATGGCTCTGCAAGATGGTTGTCCACCTTCCTTGCATTTTTTTCCTCTAAATAGTGTAAATTATTGTAAGTTTTATAGATATTTGTAATTTCTTTGTAAATTGTTGTAATTTCTCTATAAATTATAAATAGTCTGTAGGATAGGGTCGTATCCTGTAAATTTCACCATTCTTTAGCTTCCCATGTAAATTGGGTTTGTATATTGGTCTGTATATTGTCATGTATGCCCCTTCCCATGGCGAGCTCACCATGCTCTCCGCATAGTATACCCTACATTTTGAGCTCACCCGCATGGTCTCCGCTTGGTTCAAACTCGACACCTCACCTGTTTGAGCCATGGCCATTTTCTCTCTCCTCTATTGCTTCATCATTGATGGAGGGATTAAAATATCCCATGCATGAGTATTCAAAACCATCCCATATGGAATTCAATTCATTTGTGTCTAGACATATGTCACCATTAATGTCATTACATCATTTATTGTGTGACCATGTGACAACCCACGTCAGCCCAGTGTGGCTTAATGTCCAGTTACTTCGATAACGGATAGTTTCTCTAGACTTTGGGTGCTGATAAATCCCTGGGCCTTCATTCCATTTTATCACATAAACTAATATCCCCAGAACCCCTAGGTCTCAATCAAATTCCATGTAAGGTTGTTAATTGTTATATTCCATATTTTGATGAAAGCTAATTGATGACATGTAACTGATTGAATGTTTGATAATGTTAAGTTGAAGATAATGCAAGGCATTAAATCTATTAATGGTTTGTATTGTCATTGATGTCAACTTGATATCATCTTTATAGTCATGTACATAATCCCAAAGACTTCAGAGAATCAATGGAACAAAGGTTATGCTTTCAATAATGCATAAAAGTCAAGTATTCACTAAGTGCTAGAAAACACTGACAGAGTACACACCATCGGTAAAGGCAAAGAAGAAAATTCACAGTGATACCCAATGAGAAGAAGATAGTTTTGCCTAACAAAGCAAAACCACAGGATGACCAATGAGCTAAAAACATAGTTTCCCGACGAAGCAAAATCCAATAATGCCCGACGAACAGAGATCCCAAAGCTAACTGGAGTCACATCGATGGAACTGTCAGTTTTCATTGACAACTAACTAAAGAGTTGACCGACAGAACAGAGAGTTCAAAAAATGACAAAATATCTAGCTGGCAAGAGCTAAAGATAGACTTAAATGGTTGTTTTCTTTTTTTTATTCGACTAGAGTTAAGCGATTGATTTAAAGAAGATTTGTATAGTTGGCAAGAAGATAACTATGAGATAAATTAGGAGTTATGCATTAAATCAAATTGGCTGGATTGTTTTTCACTCCAAGAATCAAGAATCAAGAAACAGTGAATATCATGTCTATATAAGAGACAAGCTTAATTCATGTTCGTATCACAAAAGGGGATTAAGGGGAGTGAATAGAAAGAGGATTCTAAAGAGAAAATGATGAAGAATATCTTCATACAGTCCTGATCAATCAAGATGAAGGAGAGCTAAAGAATTCTACAGACACCGACGAACAATGAAGCATAACATCACAGAGAAGAAAGTGTGGAGCATAAAGAATTTAATTGATACATTGATCAGAGAGATAATGTGGTTAAATAGATCTAAAAATTTGCAATTCAAAGTTGCATTAGAAATAGGTCATAGTGTTTCAGTTTAACCATTGAAGCATCAAGTCTCTTAATAGAGAAGGACTTAACATTATTCTATATATTGAGGTACATCCCAAGGAGTGCCAAAAAGGTTGATTCATGAAAGTAGCATTGGATTTTCCCGATACCTATTGACAGTCTAAGAAGGAGGCTGATTCAAGGATGGTAGCAATAGAT
>MU225900.1:2423477-2449592 GCA_018584345.1 Thuja plicata | reverse complement strand
TGTCAAGTCAGCATTCCTAAATGGAATACTTGAAGAAGAGGTATACATTGAGAAACCAGAAGGGTTTGTCAATCCAGACAAGAGAAACATGGTATGTAGACTTCACAAAGCCTTGTATGGATTGAAAAAAGATCCTAGAGTCTGGTATGAATGACTTCATTCCTATCTAATAAGTATTGGATTTGTAAGGACTAGTGAAAATAGTAATCTTTATTTGAAGGAAGATATTGATGCTACCACTTTGATTGCTGAAATATTTGTTGATGACATGTTATTTGGAAGCAATGATATGCTATGAAAATCATTTTCTAATGAGATGAGCAAAGAGTTTGAGATGTATATGTTTGGAGAGATCAAGTTCTTTCTTGGTCTACAGATCATTCAACAAAGTGAGGGTAATTTCATTACACAGTCCAAATACATCAAAAAGGTCCTAAAAATATTCAAGATTGGAAGATTCCAAACCAGTTGGAACATCAATGGCTACTGGATGTAAGTTAACAAAGGAGGACAAGACAACAGAGGTAAATCAAACTATGTATAGATCAATGATTGGAAAACTCATGTATGTTGTACACACTAGACCAAATATTGTACATGCAGTAGCAATTGTTGCTATATTTTATGCTAATCCCAGGGAATCACATATGATTGCTATAAAAAGAATTCTAAGATATCTAAAGAACACTGAGGAATTTGTCTTATGGTATAGAAGAGAAGGAAAATTTGAACTTAAGGTGTTTACCGACGCTGATTGGGCTGGAAATCTTGATGACTAGAAGAGAAAAACTGGACAAGCATTCTTTATGGGTGAAAAACTTGTCACATGGATTAGCAAGAAGCAAGGATGCAGCTCTCAGTCTATTGCAGAAGTAGAGTATGTTGCTACTACTACAAATTGCTCAAATATTTCATGGATCAAACAATTGCTGGAAGGTTTGGATATGAAGATCTTAGATCCATTGATTATTTACTATGATAACACCAGTGCAATAAACATTTCCAAGAATTTAGTCATTCATGCCAAGACTAAACACATTGTAATCAAGTATCATTATTTGAGATAACAAGTTCAAGAAAAAGAGGTGATACTTGAGTATGTGCAATCAAAAGAACAATTAGCTTATATCTTCACCAAGCCACTTCCCAAGGATACATTTGAGTACCTGAGAAAGAGACTAGGGGTCAAACCCTTGTCTACCAGTTAGCAATATGACTGAAGGCTGCATCAGCCTACATATTATCATAATATCATTCATGTTGATGCAAGCAAAGAGATGAACTTCAAAGATACATCTATATATAGACAGGTATATATCATAACTGAGCACCAGAACATATTGTTGTATTGCTGATGGATAAGGGAAATTCAAGGAATATATATGGATAGAGAGAAAATATTATTTGACATGAATATCAGTAACTATGAGATATTTGTTTTGCATTGTTGTCAAAGGGAGAGAGTTATCCATATTATCACATTCTTCTAAAAAAGAGAGAGAGATTATCCATTATCAGATTACTCCAATAGGGAGAGATTATATCCTAAGAGAGAGAAATTGTATAAAAGATTACACAAAGGGAGAGTTGTTGACAAGAGAAAAAGACATCACAAAAGAGAGAACAGTCAAAGGAGAGAAATTGACACAAGAAGTAGACTCAACACATCAGAAGAAAAAGAGCTGCAAGAATCCAATCTAAGATAAAACAAAGCTTACTAGAGATCAGACATTTATCGGTAAGTAGAACAAAAATATTGGTAGTTTGATGAATCTCAACTATTGTATTTCATATTGTATTAGAAATAGTATAGTGTGATAATATAGTATGTTGCCATAAATGCCAAAGGGAGAGATTGATGACATGTAACTGATTGAATGTTTGATAATGTTAAGTTGAAGATAATGCAAGGAAATAAATCAGTTAATGGTTTGTATTGTCATTGATGTCAACTTGATATCATCTATATGGTCATGTACATAATGCCAAAGATTTTAGAGAATCAATGGAACAAAGGTTATTCTTTCAACAATGCATAAAATTCAAGTATTCACTAAGTGACAGACAACACCGATGGAGTGCACACCATCAGTAAAGGCAAAGAAGAAAAGTCACAGTGATACCCGACGAGTAGAAGAAAGTGTTTCCTGATGAAGCAAAACCACAGGATGCCCGACAAGCTGAAAATAGAGTTGCTCGATGAAGCAAAATCTAATGATGCCCAATGGATAGAGATCCTGAAGCTAACTGGAGTCATGCCAATGGAATTGTCAGTTGTCACCGAAAACTAACTGAAGAGTTGACCGACAGAATAGAGAGTTCAGAAAATGACAAAATATCTAGCTGGTAAGAGCTAAAGATAGACTTAACTAGTTGTTTTCTTTGTTTTATTCGACCAGATTTAAGTGATTGATTTAAAGAAGATTTGTACAGTTGGTAAGAAGATAACTATGAGATAAATCAGGAGTTGTGCTTTAAATCAAATTGGCTAGATTGTTTTTCACGCCAAGAATCAAGAATCAAGAAACTGTGAATATCATGTCTATATAAGAGACAAGCTTAATTCATTTCTGTATCACATGAAAAGGGGATTTAGGAGAGTTAATAGAAAGAGGATGTTAAAGAGAAACTGATGAAGAATATCTTCATACAGTCCTGATCAGTCAAGCTGAAGGAGAGCTAAAGAATTTTGTAGACACCAATGAACAGTGAAGTACAACATCACAAAGTAGAAAGTGTGGAGCACAAATAATTAAATTGATACATTAATTGGAGAGGTAATGTACTTAAATAGATCTAAAAGTCTACAATTCAAAGTTTCATTAGAAATAATTTATAGTGTTTCAGTTTAACCTTCGAAGCATCAAGTCTCTTAATAGAGAAGGACTTAACAGTCTTCTATATATTGAGGTACATCCCAAGGAGTGCCAAAAAGGTTGATTCATGAAAGTAGCATTGGATTTTTCTGATACCTATTGATATTCTAAGAAGGAGGATGATTCAAGGATGGTAGCAATAGATTCCCAATACTAAGTGACAACTTCTATATATAAAATCCTCTAACAAGGTTGCACTTAACAATGTGTTTGTAACCTTTAATAGTGTTGGCTCCTAACAGGGCTCACTTTAGAAGAGTGAAAATTTGGGGTACCAGTCCCAGTGCTTTTTCCCTTAACAGGATTTCCACATTGAAAATTCATGTGTTATGTGTGTATGATTCATTTCTTTATTGTTTTGTATCTGAGATAGTTAACACTGGGTTGATCATCATACTCTTCTTATTTACTGAGTTTCAGTAAATAGTTATACTACTTATTGGTAATTAAGGAGAATAAGGACAGACAAGGAAAACAGACAGACAATTAATCATTATAAGTATTTCATGGCATGCATCTTGTAGGGACTTAATAATCTAAGGTTTATTTGATTGGTGCTTAATGTTTAAAGGATAAAATTTTGAGGTCACTGATTCACCCCCCTCTCAGTTATTACTAACACTAACATCTTTTGACAACAGGAGCAAAATGGTGGTGAACTCTCTGAAGTTTGTAAAATTGTTGTACATTTTTTCACATGTATTAATGGTTGTTCGGTCTTGTAGGTTGTAGATCATCCAAAAAAAATGTTTGAAGTAACAAATCCTCCTAGAAGTCTGGAACTTCTGACTACCTCCACTCGGGTGGCCACTAAGACTAAGGAAAAGAAAATGTTGGTCAAGCTCCTGTTGAAATCCAAATACCTGAGGGAAGGTGTCCTTGTGGGATCCAAAGTGGATTCCAAACTTCAGGATATTACCGACACAGAGGCTAGACCATGGGTAGAACTACAAGATATTGTTTGGACAATGTATTGTTAGAATGAATTTAGAATAACTGAGAGGGGGGTGAATCATTTATCCTCATGTCTAGATGTGCCCATTTAAAATTTATACCAATTTGAACAACTCTGATGTTCTCGGCAGTGATAGCATAATTCAACAACATAAATATGCAGTTTACTATTCAAATATAATCAGCTTGTAGAAAATTAACAGTAAAACACAACATAAACATTCATACAATTTGGCACAAGCATTTAACATGGAAACCCAATATGGGAAAAACCACCAATAACATGCTATCAAGTTTTCACTCTTCTGAAGTGAGCTCTATTAGGAGCCAACCCTGTTAAAGGTTACAAAACACATTGATAAATATGACCTCATTAAAGGATTTAATCACCGTATCAGGAGTGGCCTTGTTAGAGGACTTAGAATATTCCACATGAATATCACCTTGCTCAAAGGAATTATACAATGATTGTTAGGTCAACATGGTTAAAGGATTTTGACTGATACAATGGTTAGAAAGTAATCAACAGGTGTGATTTGATACATACAACTTACTTTGCAAATCTAGATCCAATTCAGCTCTAATGCTAATTCACTGAGTGACCTCCATTCTCATTTCAATCTTCAGATCTACCTGGAAATCCATCAAGCAATCACTTATGCAACTCTCTCCTTCTCTGCTCAACCTTCTCACTTAGATTATGACAATCAGTCAATTAACTATGCAATCCTCTTGCATACTCTTCATACATTCATGAATAACCCCTTAAGGTTATCTTATACCTCTTCATCTAGGTAAAATAAATCTTTGCCTCTTAATCAAGATCGTAGATCTTAGGTTAGGTTAGATCCAACAGATCTTTCCAGCATTAAATTTAATTAATTTCTCCAAAGCAATCACTAACTCAATCTTTGACCCATGCATTAATTATGATTACCTGTGCATTTAAATAGTGTGGATAAATTGTGCTTATCCTTAATTAACTTTACATATCCCAATAAAATTAACTATGTCAGCCAAAGATCTCAAATCTCAACAATTACCAAAATATTGTTGCTCGGCCAACGCTGTGTTCTTCCACTCGGTCATCACTATTTTCCTCGGCAATTTCCTGACACTTGGTCAACACTAGAAATTATGCTCGACATACACTAGTGCTCAGTCGACACAAACTTTCTTGGCATAAACTATTTTCAGTAAAATTTCATAAAAAGATAAACAACACATTACTTTGCCAATGTGCGAACTGATCAAGTACCCTTGTGATTTCCCATAACTCAACCATTCCACTTGGTCTTCTTGTTAAATATCCTTCATTTATCAATAGATATGGTACTCAAATAGATAGCAATAGTCTCACCAATTAAGGTTTGAAATCAATGACAAAAAAAAAATTATTTCCATTGTAGCTTTCCAACAATCTCCCTCTTTGGTATCTCCCTCTTTGGTATTGATGGAAACACTGAACATTAAAACAATAATTTTCAACCATAGTTACCCTATAATCCAAAAAATTCTTCCTGTGTTCCTTGATATGAAAAAATCTTCATTAATGTCTTTAGCTTCATTCTGATTCTCATCTTGTTAAACTTTTCTCCCTCTATGTCTTTGATCACACTAAAATCTTTCTGTTTCTATTCATCTGTAGACTCCCTCTTTCATTAATCTCTCCCTCTTTGACAACAATCTCTTTTTCAGTAATCTCTCCTTTATTTTTATTTTTTTTTAATCTCTCCCTCTTTGACAATAATGCCAAAGATGTTGACATCTTCATCATGCAAATTCTTTTGTTCTAAACTCTATATCATGCTATTCCTATCATCTTGCTTATGACTAATCCTCTTTTCTATCTTTGTCTGTCTTTCATAGCTTTAGGCAGCATCCTAAAGTCTGACTTCCTATGCATCAATGTGTCAAATATTCTAAGTATAACATTTGATGCAACAGTATCATTCTAAGCTAATTATCCTTAGTTAGGGGAATCACCCCTAATTTACCTCATACATACTCATGACCATCCTTGGGTAGTTCCTTTGTAAATATGTCTGCTAACTATTCCTTAGTATTCACATATTCCAGTCTCACTTCCTTTTTCTGAACTACCTCCCTCAAGTAATGATACTTGATAGCTATATGCTTTGTCTTAGAGTCCATTATAGGGTTCTTAGAAATATTAATGGCACTCATGTTATCACAATATATGACAACTGATTCTTTGATCTCCTCTTTCATACCTTTCAATAGTATCTTCAACCACACAATATTAGAACAATTGATTGTTGTTGCCACATACTCAGCTTCAGCTATAGATTGTGAAGTGCAATTATATTTCTTGCTTGTCCATGAAACCAATCTTTTTCCCAGAAGAAATGCTCCACCTGTGGTGCTTTTCCTGTCATCCACATTTCCAGCCCAATTAGAATTAGTATAGACTCTGAGTTCAAACTTGTCATTTCTTTTGTAATACAGACCATATTCATCTGTTCCTTTCAAACATCTCATAATTCTTTTTACTGCCATCATATGAGTTTCCTTGGGATTGGTAGAAAATCTTGCAACAACTCCAACAACTAGTGCAATATCAGGTCTATTGTGCACAACATATTGCAGCTTTCCAATCATTGATCTGTAAAGGGTTTGATTCACTTCTTTTGTATCATCATTTTTTTTTAACTTTTGTCCAGTAGCCATGGGTGTACTCACTAGTTTTGAATCTTCCATTCCAAAATTTTTTAGTATCTCTTTGACATATTTTGATTGAGTAATATAGATACCATTCTTCATCTGATATATTTGTAAGCCAACAAATTTTTTTATCTCACCAAACATAGACATCTCAAATTCAGTTTGCATCTATTTTGCAAATGCTTGGCATAACAAATCTTGTCCACTAAATGTAATGTCATCAACAAAAATTTCATCCATTAAAGTACCTTTACTTTGCTCTATCTTCAAGTACAAATTGTTGTTGTCATTGTTTCTTGCAAATCCAATCTTTATCAATTAATTGTGCAATCTCTCATACCATGCTCTTGGTTCTTGCTTCAATCCATATATTTCCTTGTGCGGTTTGTAAACCATGTTCCTCTTACTTGGGTCAAAAAATCCATTAGCTTGTTCAATGTACACTTCTAATATTCCATTTAGAAATGTTGACTTCACATCCATCTAATAAACTTTAAAACCTTTGTAGGCTGCATATGAAAGTAAGTTTCTAACTCCTTCCAACCTTGCAACTGGGGCGAATGTTTCTCCATAATCAATTCCTTCCTCTTGTGCATAACCCTTGCATACAAGTCTAGCTTTGTTTCTTGTTACCTCACCATGTTCATTCATCTTATTTCTGAATACCCGCTTAGTGCCAATTACATTTTTATCATTAGGCCTAGGTACAAGTGTCCAAGTCTTATTCTTCTCAATGTGTTCAATTTCTTCATTCATGGATTGAATCCAGTCTTCATTGTCTAAGGCATCTTTTACTATTTTGGGCTCATAATCACATAACAAGCATGTATCGTCTCTCAACTTACTTCTTGTCATAACTAAAAAATCCTTCGATCCTATAATTTTATTAGGTTTGTGGTGCCTCCTCACATAATTTTCTAGAGTAGGCTCTTGTCTTGCTTCATATTCATTATTCTCATTCAATTCAGGTTGATTCTGTGACTTGTAATCTCCATCAGATAGCTTGAAAAATACCTCCTATTGCCCAACATCCTCATTATGTGACTTGATAGGTGCTAACTGTTTCTCAGCAACCTCATTCTCAGGTTCAGGTAATGTATTATAATCTTCTTCATCCAAATAGATAAATGATTTGTAACTTTTAGGTTCCTTTGTGCTTTCAGCTTCATTTCTTTCTACATATTCATTAATTCTAACATTTTCACTTTCCACAATTTTTTTAGTGTTAGAATTCAATCACTTATATGGTTTACTCTTAGTTGAATAATGAAGAAATATGCCTTCCTCACCTTTAGCATCAAGTTTTCAATTTTGGTTATCCTTCAGTATGAAACATTTGCTTCCAAAAACTTTGAAATATTTTACATTAGGTGCATATCCATACCAAAGTTCATAAGGTGTAGCAGTAGTACCTTTCTTGACTTGTACTTTGTTCAGGGTATAGACTGTTATACTTACAACTTCTCTCCAATATTTTTGTGCAACAATTTTCTCCATCATTAATGTTCTAGCACAATCCATAATAGATATGTTTCTTCTCTCAACAATACCAGTCTGTAGTGGTCTCCTAGGTGCAGGCATCTGTCTTTTTATCCCTTGGTCATTGTAGAGCCTGTTAAACTCATTAGAAATAAACTCACCTCCTCTGTCAAATCTCACACATTTTATACTTTTACCTGTCTCCTTTTCAACCTTTTCCAAGTGCCACTTAAATAACTGGAATGCATGAGATTTTTCTTTAAGAAACATAACAGTCATCATTCTTGAGTAATCATCAAAAAATAGAATGAAATATCTATCTCCATAGTAAATTTTCTCACCAATGGGACCACAAAGGTCAGTATGAACTAATTATAGAATTTCCTCAAAAGTATGATTCTTTCTCGTGAAACTAGATTTAGTCATCTTTCCCAACAGACATTGCTTACACATTGTATTTTCAGGTTTCTTTAACTTAGGCAGCCCTCTAACCTTTTTCAATTTTCTTATGCTTACCAAGTTATCAAAGTTTACATGACACAACCTTTTATGCCATAACCAAAAATCATTATATTGTGCAAACAAGCATGTCTCTTCAGCTAAATCTAGATAGAACAAGTTACCTTTTGTTTGCTCACCACTTCCAACTAGTTCTCCAGTGGCATCATAGATCTTTTCCTTCTTGTGATGGAATTCAAATCTGTAACCAGAAGTATTCAGTTGTGCAACACTTAATAAATTGTAGTTTAGATCATCAACCCAATATACATTGTCACATCTGATCTTGTTAGTCAAGTTAATTGATCCTTTCCCTTTAACAAGACATGGTGCACCATTACTAAATTTAACATAACCACTATTGCACTGATCTAGGGTCTCAAATCTATCTTTATCACCAGTCATGTGATGTGAAAAACCACTATCAATAATCCAATGGTCACCTTTACTCATATAAGAAATTAATATAGTTTTCTCATCATCATCAGAATCATCTTTCATAGCAACATACACAACTTATATATCATTTTCATTAGATTTTTTAGAATCATTGTCAGAAGCTTCTTCAGCTATATAGGAATATTTCTTACCTTTGTCTTTGTAATCATTATACTTTCTAAAGTCTCAGTCATCCTTTCTATCTTTGTAATTATTGTCTCTTCTTTCATCTTTGTCATTCTTATCAGGACATCTAGCAGCAATATGGCCAACTTTGTTGCATGAAAAACAAATGATAAGAAGTTTACCTTTGAATTTTCCTTTTCCTCTTGATAGTCTTCTTTCCATAAGTGCTTCAAGTTCTTCAAGATCATCATCTGTAGTGTTTCTATCACTATTCACATATTTCTTTCCTTTCTTTTATTTGTTAAGGACCAACTGGGATCTGAATGCATATTCAATAGCTTGTGGAGTGTAGTTGTCAAAATTTGACATCTCAAATGCAGTAAGTCTTCCTACGAGACCTTCCAAATTCAAATTATTATTAGGAGTACATCTCAACTCTTGAAGTGCAGAGACTCTAATAACATATATAGGAAGAAGAGTCCTTAGTACCTTTCTCATAATGGTGTTATCATCAATGGTTCCCTTAGCTCCTCTAATAGCATTTACAACTTCCTTTATCCTACCATAATATTGAACTATATTTTCTCCTTCTTGCATTTTCATTTCATAAAACTTACCATTTAAACTTTTAGATTTGGCTCTTAGCACATTTGTATCTCCTCCATAGATGGTTGTTAGGGTATCCCACATCTGCTTTGCATTCGTATAGTTCTTTATGTCTTCAACCTCATGATAGTTCAGAGATGATGCAATCTCCAACATTGCTTGATTGTGTTTCTACTTTTCTCTTAACTATGTAGCTGTGGTAGGTGTAGTTGGGATTACATAATAATTTTCAACATAGTGCTTAAAAAAATCACCAATACTGACCAGATGCAATTTCATCAAACTCTGCCATGCAGGGAAATTATCTTTGTTCAACTTTGGTACCTCCTTTTTATACATCTTGATCTTTTGATCCAAGTACCTTCAAACTATTTTCCAAGAGACCAGAACTCTCATACCAATTGTTAGAATGAATTCAGAATAACTGAGAGGGGGGGGGGGGGGGGANGGGGTGAATCAGTTACCCTCAGTTATAGATGTGCCCATTAAAAATTTATACCAATTTGAATGACTCAGATCTTCTCGATAGTGATAGCATAAGTCAACAACATAAATATATAGTTTAATGTTCAAATATAATCTGCTTGCAGAAACTTAATCGTAAAACACAACATAAGAATTCACACAAGTTGACACCAGTATTTAACATGGAAACCCAATATGGGAAAAACCACCAATAACATGTTATCAAGTTTTCAATCTTTTGAAGTGAGCTTTGTTAGGAACCAACCCTGTTAAAGGTTACAAAACACATTGCTAAATGTGACTTGGTTAAAGGATTTAATCACCTTGTTAGGAGTAGCCTTGTTAGAGGACTTAGAACATTCCACCTAAATGTCACCTTGCTCAAAGGATTTATACAATGACTTTTAGGTCAACTTGGTTAAAGTATTTTTACTGATACAATGGTTAGAAAGTAATCAGTAGGTATGATCTGATACATACAACTTACTTTGCAAATCCAAATCCAATTCAGCTCTAATGATAATTCACTAAGTGGCCTCCATTCTCATTTCAATCTTCAGATCTTCTTGGAAATCCATCAAGCAATCACTTATGCAACTCTCTACTTCTTTTCTCAGCCTTCTCGCTTAGATTATGCCAATCAGTCAATTAAATATGCAATCCTCTTGCATAATCTTCATGCATTTATTAATAACCCCTTGAGGTTATCTTATACCTCTTCATCTAGGTAAAATAAATCTTTGTCACTTAATCAAGATTGTATATCTTAGGTTAGGTTAGATCCAATGAATCTTTCCATCATTACATTTAATTAATTTCTCCAAAGCAATCACTAATTGAATCTTTGATCCATGCATTAATTATAGGTACCTGTGAATTTAAATAGTGTGGATCAATTGTGCTTATCCTTAATTAACTTTACATATCCCAATAAAATCAACTATGTTGGCCAAAGATCTCAAATCTCAACAATTACCAAAATACTGTTGCTCGACCAACATTATGTTCTTCTACTCGGTCATCACTTTTTTCCTCAACAATTTACTAACAATCGGTTGACACTAAAAATTATGCTTGGAATACACTGGTTCTCGGTCGACACAAACTTTCTTGACATAAATTGTTCTCAGTAAACTGTCATCAAAAGATAAACAACACATTACTTTGCCAATGTGCCAACTGATCAAGTACCCTTGTGATTTCCCATAACTCAACCATTCCACTTGGTATTCTTGTTAAATCTCCTTCATCAATCAATAGATATGGTACTCAAACAAATAGAAATAGTCTCACCAATTAAGGTTGGACATCAATGACAAAACAAAAATTGTTTCCATTGTAGCTTTCCAACAATCTTTCCAACATGTATCAAGAGTGATCTGCCAGTCATGATATGGCGAAGAATGTATCCACCTCCGGAATTATTAAAGCTGTCTATTTCCCTTGCTTGGTGCAAGCACCAGAGCTGATTCTCCACTTGGAAAAGCACTACAATGCACCCACCTAGGTTGTTTTTCTTGCTACTTCCCTACCATTGAACTACCCAGTAAGCATGGTTACTCTTGGTGCTGCTACCTTTGCTTCAGGACTCAGGATTCCCCAGTTTAGAAATGCTACTATCATCTCCCAGTCTGCATCATTGAAGGAATTTGAGAAATTTCTCTAGCTTTCTGAGAAACATCTTAATTCTTATTGGTTGAAGTCCCTGAGGAGGGACTATAGGAAAATGAAGCTGGAGATTCCCCGCAGAGATTTCAAGGAATGTGTGCAGGCAGGGATCATCTTTTTGTGTAGGCTCTTTGGAGAACCCCATGCCAGGGAATTTTTATCATCGATGTATTATTTCTTATACTACATCACCACTCATGGATAGACCTTTGATTGGGCGACTATTATCGCCAACCATGTGGACTTCCAACTGAATAATGTCAGCTGGACATCGAAGTTCCACATGACTTCGTATGTATTATGGGCACTGGCACAACAAAGAACTGCTCTCTAGGGTTTGTAGATAGTGGGTGTTCTTGGGAACAGGCCTAGCTAGAATGTCCCATGGGAACATTATCCCCAGATTTAGTGGGAAGCCAACTTCCCTGATTTTTTCTAGGTAAATGACACGTTGATTTACGACAACATTTGACACTTACTCAGGATTCTAGGTACTGACTGTCCAAAGAAGAAAATACCTTGGTGAGTTCTTCTAGTAATTATTTTATTTAGTTTCAACAACATTATTACATTTGGGTGAATGGGTTCTCCAGAAAGCCCTACCTACTCTCCAAGCATTATGGGGATAGGATTACTCTTTTGGAGTTTTGCAGGAAAATACTGGAACTTCACGCATTCTTTGCATTGAAGAAGGTTAGCTCCATCCCATTCCTGATCACTTGCGAGAACTATTATTGTAGTCTTATAGTGGCCAAGGAAGCTGATAATGAGTTGAAGAGTCTAGGACTGGCTGAGTTCCACCTAGCAAGGAAAAAATTTGATCCAATCGGCAAGATAAGTGTGGCACTGCCCTGGGCATCCACACCACATGAGCCTCACATTGAGGATTTTTGGGCAGATTGCCAAGATGATTTTGACCTTTGGGGTCAAAAGCACTCAAGGATTTCTAAAGGGATTATGAAGAGCCTTGGATTTCAGACCTTTCTGAAAGATTTTTCAGATAGTGGGCCTCTAGAAGACCCAGTGTACAAGGCATAAGGGATCAAAAAGATGGATCTCCCTCTAGTGGATTGGGGCACCCCAGAGATTTTGACAATTGAGGACATTAGCCAAGGTGTCATAGAGCACAGTAATGACTACTTTGTACAAGTGTGCAAGAAAAAGAACCCGCATGGGTCCAATTTTGCGAGGGTCTACTTTGATCTCTAGAGCTGCAGGGCCAAGTAAAGATACGGGGAAAGAAAAAGAGAGCACCCCTGCCTAGGTTCCACCCCCGGATTCTCTCCCCATTTTGGAGCAAGTTCACATTCAGCTTGAGGTGTCCCACCAGATAAGTGAACTAAGCACCCATCTTTCCTGTAGTCTTCTAGTTACTCCAGTGGGATCTTCCCTCCCGGCAGGATCCCCTTCACATGCAGCACTCATGAGCTAGAAGACAGAGACCAAGATGGATACTGCATCTATTATGGATGTCAGAGCCCTGTTACAGTTAAGAAGAAAGAATAAAAGGGTGGACCATCCCCCAAACACAGATGTAGGTCCCAAGATGCCAAATGTTCCCCAGGTTGAACTCATCTTGTCTTCTCCTAAACCAGAGGATCCTCCAGTGGTCTCCCCTCCACACAGTTATTTTGATGACCTCTTCCATATGGAAGATCTGGTATAGGCCAATATGGTGAGGGCAGTGGAAGAGATAGATGCACAAGAAGAAATGGCCCCAAAAAAAGAGTTTCGGGAGTAGGAAAAAGAGTAGGAACAAGAAGCACAAGAAAATCCACAAGATATGGAAGAAACACCAGTCCAGGGGACCAAGATAGAACTGAGGCCAACACAAGATGAGAAACTGACAAGGGCTGGGGGAATCAGACCTTTGGGAGAAATTGTATCCCTAGTTGTCATGCTCCAAATGCCTCTAGTTACTCTGGGTGATCAAAGGCCCTAGAGTATGACATTTAGTGAGGTAGTCTCTACGGCACAATAGTTAGTTCTTGGCCAGACACCTCTAGCCACTCCAAAAGATGTGTCCCTGGAGAAGAATATCCCAGTGGATGGAACTGATGAAGAACAACAACAACAAGATGAAGGGGATAACCCTAGTAATTTGGATACAAAGACCATAGATGTTGGAATAGATAGGGAAAATCCCAGTGATACAAATGTAGATGCCACGGAGGTTGAAGATACAGGAAATAGAGCAATAAAAGGAGTCTGATGTGACTATGGATACTAGGGAAACACCACAAAGCCCCAACAAACACCCCAATTCCCAAGCCTTAGCAGCAAGGCCGCCCTAGCCACAGTAATGGCTGGTGGAATCTAGAAAAGGAAAGGCCCTAGTGGCAGCAAGTGCTCCCCTCTCCTTGGCCAAAATGATGGCCCAAAATCAAGAGGCTAAGAAGCCTAAGAAGGCCCAGACCATTCATACCCTTTGGACTGGTCCGAGAGGAAGCAAAGTTGCAATAGTTGTGATGCCCCCCCTAGATACAGATGTGGCATCCATAAGGGCCAAAGATTATATAGTTATAGAATTTCCTCTGGGGAGGAGAGACAAACAAGACAAATTGGACCTGTTGAAATAAGCTACCTAGGTAGTTGAGGCTTGGTATGAAAAACAAGCACAAAAGCTAAAGGATGAAAGATAAAAGAATGAAAATCTCCTCGAGCTTCTTGCAGTACAGACACTACCACTAGTTGAGATTCATCCAGAAGCCTCCACCTCTAGAACACCGCTCTGACAGGGTGACATGGATGCTCTAAGGGTCATGAGAAAGAAGGCACTAGCTATAGATGGGTGGATCATTGAGAAAATCAAATTCGTAAGGTAGTTCCCGGTAGCAACACTCGCAGACCTTTTTCAGGCCAACAACCTCGTGGGCTAGGTAAACGACATCATCTCCCTATGGGAGAAAGATATAGAGAAATATGAGGAGTAGAGGTATGAATTAGAAGAGATAATGAACTTCAGGGAGGAAGCCATTACCGAGATAGGAATTTGGGGAGAAGATCACTTTGGCTTCCTTCGGGCGTAGCACTCTAGACATGGCCTCAAGATTGAGGTGAGTGAGAAGCTGGTAGCGGCTCTAAAGAATAGAATCTTGGGAGTCCAAAATTATTTGGATTTATACATGGTCTTTGTAATAAGGGTTTCACAGGTTGATCCCTTCATAACTAGGACTTGTGCCCTGGAAGATTTTGTACTGATCAAATTTAATGAGCTGATGGAGTCCTGGTACCAATCTGCTAGAGATTTTGACTGAGGGAAAATGTCAAGATTATCCAAGATGGTGCTCTAGGCTCATGATGCAATGAAAGTGGCTACAGAATTCTGGGAGGGGACTGGAGATATTGACAAACAATTTAGGGTCATTAGCAACCGATGGGAGTGCTTCAAGGAAATAGATGAAGATGGAATTAGCCATATTTTGGAGGCCTTCAAGAAAAATAAGGAACAGTAGAGTTCTCCAGACTCCGGAGATTTTCACCAGCAGGGTAAAAAATTTTAAATTCATTATTCTTTGAGCATAAGCTCCCAGACTCTAGAATTACTGGTCCAAAGTTTTGTATTCATTCATAGTGATCCATGTCCAGATTCCCTGGAGCTGACCGATCACTGTCGAGTAGTTAATAAGGGGTCAACAGGTAGGTGATCCTAATAAGGCATGTCAGACCAAGGGATGGCTCTGAGAGATGATTCTCCTGAGGCACCGCTCCTACATTAACTTATTGATGTGCATTAAAGATAGTGAGCCACAATTTGCATTTATGAGGCATGTAGCCTTGGATACCAGGACAATCAGATTTCTTCTATAAATACCCCGACACTCTTCTCTATGCCAATTCTTCCAATTTTCTCTTCTTGTCTTCTTCCTTTGTCTTGTTAGACCTCTGCACTTTTTGAGGTGATTTTAAGTGGTGCAGGTAGTACCAGCCACAAGATAATGTATTCTATTTGTTGAGTGTATAGTTAGATTAGGTTAGTTTTAGGTCAAGCTGTGTGTATAAATAAGAAGTTCGACACCATAACAAGGGTGGGAAAAATTGATGATTTTGTAGTCCAGCAAGTAATAGAAGATAGCTTTTTCATTTTAAATTGTCTCAGGAGCACAATGCTCAGTTGTTCTTGATAGTTTAGAATGCTCCCTTGGAGCCATGATTGTATACACCAGTGATGCTAGAATAGTTTGAGTTAACGAAGAAGGAAGGACATCTTATGGCTACGTATTATGTGTTGTTCTGATCTTTGGAGTTAACAAACATCTCTTGTGCAATATGTTTTCTTATTTCCTTTTCTCCTATGTTCTAGTTTAGATTAATGATCTCATCTCCCCTTTCTATTGAATGCATGTCAATCACAGGTTCTTTATGTATTCAGTATTTAGAGTAGTTTTCTTGCATTGGAGCTTAGTTTGATGTTTGAATGATTATTGCATAACTATAGGTAGAAATGCATATCTAACCCTGACCAATCTTTTGAATTTTATTTTATAATCCAAATTATTGCAAGAAACCCCATCCCATTTCAAATTCCCAAAGAAGATGAGTAAAAACCAGCTTTCCCCTCACACAAAAGTCACCTTCCCAACTTAGTTTCCCTGCACCGTCGAGACTTAACTACTAGGTGCTTAGAGGCTAGGAGAATTCATTCTCTAGAAAACCTCTTGAGGTGGAGTTGTCTGGTACCCTGGTACCCAGTGACAAATTTATCCTCTATTGGAAGAGATGGTCACAAAGTCTTGTCAACAGGAATAAGGTAAAAACATAGGAAATAGGGGAGAAGAATGGAAGAACCCTAAGCAGGAATATTATGAAGAAGAGATGCCTGCAGACCATAGGTACCTTGTTAATTCCCTCAAGATAGTGGAAAGGAGAACCATTGATAGTAAATGGGATAAACCCATGTTCAGTGGAAATATAGACCTTGATGTGGTCACTGAATGGATTGATGCATTGGATTTCTTCTTATAGTGTGATGAGATCCCTGAAAATTTGAGGTTCAAGATTGCAAAATCAAGATTGAAAGGTGCAAAGTTGACATGGTGGAGCTTTCTCCAAGGAGAAAGAGTTAAAGAGGGAAAGAACATGATTTCCTCTTGGAAGAATTTGGTGACTAAAGTCAAGGAGGCCTACATCCTTGAAGACTATGAAGAAGAGATGCCCGCAGACCATAGGCACCTTGTTAATTCCCTCAAGATAGTGGCAAGGAGAACCATTAATAGTAAATGGGATCTGCCCATGTTTAGTGGAAATATAGACCTTGATGTGGTCATTGAATGGATTGATGCATTGGATTTCTTCTTCTAGTGTGATGAGATCCCTAAAAATTTGAGGTTCAAGGTTGCAAAATCAAGAATGAAAGGTGCAAAGTTGACATGGTGGAACTTTCTCCAAGGACAAAGAGTTAAAGAGGGAAAGAACATGATTTCCTCTTGGAAGAATATGGTGACTAAAGTCAAGGAGGCCTACATCCTTGAAGACTATGAAGTGAAACTTCAAAGAAAAAGACAAAATGTTAGATAGAAGGACATGGATGGAAGCTGTTACAAAGAAGAATTTCAGAGACTATGTTTGAAGAGCAAGACAACATAGACTAAAATTGAAAAGGATAGCTAGATATTTCAATTGCTTGAATATTAACATTAAAGATGAACTGAATCTTTGCAGCCCTAATTCAGTATAGAAGTGATATCAACTAGCACTAAAAGTAGAAGAAGAGATAAAGAGAAGACACAATTAGAATAACAAGGGGAGAGGTGATAATAAGAACTTCAAAGGAAGATGAAACTCTTGGGGTAGAGGAAACTCCTCAAAACCCTTTGAACAAAGTCAAATAGATAGAGATCAAGGAGACTCAAGTTCTAGAGGCAAATCTATGTGAATAAGACCATTTGGAAGAGGAATATTTGGAGGAAGGAACAATGGACCCTTGAATATTTGAATTGAAATCAGTTGGGACACAATGGAGCTAGATTCCCTGAAAGAGGAAGACAAAATAAACAAGGAGATAGGAGGACACAATTAGTTCAAGAGGATATTCAATCCAACTAACTAGACCCTAAAGAAGGTACATGTTTGATGATGAGACAAGCTTTGTTGCAGACACCACAAGTTCAAGAATCTCCACAAAGAATGATTTTATTTAGAACCAAAATCAAATTCCAAGGAAAGGTATGTAAGTTACTCATTGATTCTGGTTCAACAAAAACTTAGTGTCTAATGAAATGGTGCAAAAGTTAAAGTTACAAAGATTTCCTCATTCTTGTCCATATAATATTTCATGGCTTACTAAGGTTCAATAAACTTTGGTGAAAGAACAGACTTGGGTTGTATTCTAAATAGGATACTATAAGGATAAAGTCCCATGTGACATAGTTAAAATGGATGCATGCCGTCTACTTTTAGATAGACCATGGCCATATGATGTGGATGCCACACATAGTGGAAGGAAAAACACTTCTACATTAATTAAAAATGGAGTCTCCTACACCATGAAGCCACTTCCAGACCCAAAATAGAAAAAGAACCCATTGTGATAGTCATTAGGGAAAAGGAAATGGTCAAAACAATAGAAGAATAAAAAAAAGGGGGTTATGCATTAGCTTTAAAACCCAAAGATCATAAAGTTACAAAGGAGAATAAACCAGTACCAAAATAAGTACAGAATCTTCTAGACACTTACCAAGATGTGGTAGAAAAATAATTAACCTCATCCCTCCCACCCTTAAGAGATATAAGTCATCTGATTGACTTTATACCAAAATTATCTCTACCTAATAAGGCCCCATATAAGATGACTCCTTCAAAGAATGCAGAGATATCAAAACAAGTGCATGAATTGTTAGGTAAGGGCCTAATACAAAAGAGCATGACCCATCTATTTTAGCACCTAAAAATGATGGGAAGTGGAGATTGTGCACTGATAGTAGAGCTATAAACAAAATCACTATCAAATACAGATTTCCTATTCCAAGAATAGAATACCTATTGGATCAACTAGGTAATGCTTATTACTTTTTAAAGATTGACTTAAAGTCAAGATACCATCAAATCAAGATCAAGCCAGGAGATGAATGGAAAACAAAATTCAAAAAAACATAAGGGTTATATGAGCGGCTTGTTGTGTCATTTGGGTTGGGTAATGCAACATCAACTTTTATGAGATTAATGAATGAGATCTTCCATGACTAAAATGGAAAATTTATTTTAGTCTATCTAGATGACATCTTGATCTATAACAGAAGCAAGGAAGAACACCTAAGACACTTGGAGTTAGTACTAGGGACATTAAAAGATCATAAACTAATGATAAATCTGGAAAAATGTGTCTTTATGCAGGAATAACTTATCTTTTTTGGTTTTTTGATCTCCAAGGGCACACTGAAGATGGATCCTTCAAAGGTATATGCAATCATCAATTGGCCACCTCCTAAAAACCAAGGTGATGTAAGGATTTTTCATGGTCTAGCAACATTTTATAGGAAATTTATTAAAATTTTTAGTCATGTGTGTGCACCAATGTTAGATACCATTAAAGGTGGGAAAAATATCAAGTTTGTGTGGAAAAAGGAAGCCAATGATTCTTTTGAGTATTTTAAATCAAGGGTAGTGTAGTACCATATACTCACCCTTCTTGATTTTCATAAATTTGTTACAGTTTAAACAGATGCAAGTAATCTTGCAATTGGGGCAGTTCTCAGTCAAGATGGCACACCAGTGGCATTTTTCTCAGAGAAGTTGAATAATGCAAAGAAAAGGTATTCTACCTATGACCCAGAACTATATGAAATGGTTCAAGATTTTAAAAAATGGAGACACTAATTATTACCTCAAAAACTTATTATTTATACTGATAATCATGCATTGATTTATTTGAATTCTCAGACAAGTTGAGTGTCAAACATATCATATGGATGGAGAAATCAAGCTTATTCATTTTCAATTTAGCATAAGAAAGGAATTTCTAAAAAATTGGTTGATGCCCTAAGCAGAAGAATAGGATTGGTGCAAGAAATTCAAATTCAAAGCATATGTATCAATGCTCTAAAATACTTGTATGCAGGTGATCTAGATTTTGGTGAAACATATGAGGTATGCACAAAACTTGAAGATAGATACCATACTGATTTCTCAGAGTTTTTAATTCAATATGGCTTACTATTCAAAGGAGGAAAACTTTATATTCATAAATTTTCTATGAGAGATAATATCATAAAAGAAAAAAATTGTGGAGGCATGAGTGGGAATTTTGGCTTAGATAAAATACTTGAATCTATGAGAAGGAAATATTTTTGGCCCAAGATGTAGCATGACATCAAAAAATTTGTGGAAACATGTGTCATATGTCAAAAATCCAAGGGTATATCTACAAACCAGGGACTTTACCAACCCTTACCAATTCCATCTAGACCTTGGGAATCTATTTCTATGAACTTTTTTATGGGTCTTCCAATAAGAAAGAAGGGTTATGATAATGTTATTGTGGTGGTAGATAGGTTTAGTAAAATGGCACACTTCATTCCATGCAAAAGTGCCTATGATGCATCCCACATTACACATCTATTCTTCAAAGAAATAGTAAGAAGTTATGGATTACCACAATTAATAGTTTCACATAGAGACACTAAATTTAAAGTACACTTTTGGAGGACATTGTGGAACAAGTTAGGGAAAAATTTGTAATTCTCTTTTGCTTATCACCCCAAAATAGATGGCCAAACGGAAGTGGTGAAAAGATCCCTTGGGAACCTCCTAAGATTTTTAACCAAACAGTATGCACAAAATTGGGATATGATACTCCCACATGATGAATATGCCTTTAATGAATCTGTCAATAGATAAACAGGGAAAACTCCATTTCAAATTGTCTATGGTATGCACCCCAAAGGAGTGTTGGAACTTAGAGAACTCCATGAAGACCCCAAGATCAGTGCTCAAGGTGTGGACTTAGCACACTGGATAAAATAGATCTAAGAAGAGGTGAAAGATAACCTTCAAAGAACCACTGTTAAATACAAAGCATCTACAGATAAGAAGAGAAGATCTGTACATTTTCATATTTGTGACCAAGTATGGGCATACTTAAGAGAAGAAAGGTTTCCAAAGGGTAGATACAAAAAGCTCCATATGAAGAAAGTGGGACCATGCTCTGTCATACACAAGCTTGGTGAAAATGCTTATGAGATTACTCTACCCCCTACACTTGCAATATCTCCTGTATTTAACATTTAGGATCTTAATCCTTTCAAAGTTCATGCAGGTGTTGCAGGTATAAAACAAAGTTTAGATGATCCTAATAATGGTGATGATGATGATTATTGGGCCAAGGGATTTCCTCCTACCCAACCAGTGCAATTGGAAAGAATTATAGAGACCAAGGTGCTGAAGAAGACCAGAAATAAAAAATTCCTCCAGTGTCCTGTCAAATGGAAACGACTCCCTGATATATATGCAACATGGATGATAGAGAAGGACATTAAACAACATGGGTCTTCATTGGCTCAACTCCACTCAAGTAGGAACTTGAGCTCTATTCATCCAGGCTGTGAGTATGGTGTAAGAACACCCTAGTAATATAATGAAAATATATCAACCCCTAGGATGTTATATCTATATCTCCTAGGACTATGTTGAAGAATAAAGAGGTCCATAGGACTCAAAACCAATAATGAGATCCACTTTGTAAGACCCTTTTCCAAGTAGGTGTTTCTCTAAACCTCTTGGTCAAAGTTGGTTAAAGGATCACCTAGATGGTAGTTAGGATATGTTAGAGTCTAGCTTTATGTTTTAATACCTTTTGGTTGATGTGGAACCCCAAACATGTTACTAATCAGTTAAGTTTCTCATTGGGAGAAAAAAGTGCAAAATTACTCAAAATATTGTCAATGCAAAGTTGTCAACTATGCAACTTTTGCAAAATCATTGTAACTAAACTTCCCAAAGGTCAAAACCTTTGAAAATAATTTTTGGACATTGGGAAATGTCTCTAAAGTACCCCATATGGCTAGGTCTAAGACAAATGATGTAATTTTGACATTTGAGCAATAAAAAAAAACACTTTTTCCTATAATTCTTTAAGTTTCTGAAGTTGTACAGTTTTGTACAGATGAATGGAGGTATGCAACCAATTGGAGAAGTTGATTATTGGAAGTATCTTTCATTTGCAACTATTTTGGGCTTTTGAGGAGTTTTTTTGTGCGATATATCTAATTTTCTATCAATAGGGCTCCCAAACCCTTACTAACCTAGGGTTTCATAGAGAAATGACAATTTATCATCTTGCCACAAACAGAAAAATCAAATTCTTGGTGAAATGAGACTTTGGGATGTGTATTATGTGATTATGGAAGTGCTTTGCAAGTCAATGTGTATCATTAAGGGTTTTGATCACAATTAGGTAGACATCTCTATGTGGCTTTTAATGCACAGTCGTGAAGATTGAAGGGATGGAGAACTTTAGGGTAGAAACAAGGCTTAAGGACTTATATTTGGAAGTTTTTAGACCTATTATAAACATGTGTATAGGTGAGAGGATTCTAGATTGCATAATTAGATCACTTTGTAAATGTGCCCAATTAGGTCTTGTGGACCTAGTGAAGAATTTAAGGGTAAGTACATTAGATCTAATAATCAAGTCTAATTCTTTGAGGTGTTTTATTTTGGCTATAAAGGGTATCGGAAAAAGTGAAAATAGAAATCATAACTTGTGTTTGTCCAAAGTTGTAAAAAATATCTTTGAAAAGGGCTATAAGGGCTAGGATCCCATAAAGAAGAAACTACGCTCCAGAACCTTAATAGGAAAGTTTGGGCTATTGGATCATATTCCTTAGGATCCAATTTGACAATATATGTAATTTTTTCAACGCATCTAGTTAGTAAGAAAATTTTTCATATCAAAACCATATTTACACTCTAGGGTCTCTAGGTGTCAAATTAATGAACCATAAAATGCATTTGAGATTGGTTCAAGGATCTTGGTAAGTGATTAAGGAAAGAGAGTATGGGAAGGTTGGAAAGTTTTAGTAATTATTGGAAGGAAATAAAAGGTGTGATCCCTTGACTATTCCTTTAGACCCTTTTTGTTAGAGAAAGTCTAGGATGGGCTTGATGTGAGTAGTGGTATCTACCACAAGGGTAAAGTTTCCAAGTTTTTGGATTTGAGATTTGATCAGTCAGAGGCTCTGCATCAAAACTGGTCTTTCTTTATTTCTTACCATTGTTTCTTCCTCATCCTTTTTTTTCTAAAAACCCACTTAGTTCCTATAACACTCTTGTTTTTATATCTTGGGACCGATTCCCATGTGTTGTTCTTCTTTATCTATTCTAATTCTTCCTGCATATATTTAGTCTAAAATTCATCTCTACATAACTCATCCATAGATTTTGGTTCAACTTGAGAATTCAAACAAATTTCATCTCTTAATTAAGATATTGTCATCATTCCTCTACTAGCATCTCCAATAATTTTATCTTCAGGATAGTTTTTCTTAACATACCTCAGAGTCTTCAGAATTTTAGTAGGATCATTTGAGTCATCTTGACATACATCAATCTCACAGTAAATCTCAAAATGTTCTTCTTGATCCACAATAACCTCCTTGATCTCTGTAGTTTAATTAAAGTCATACATTCTCTCCTGAATCTATAACTTTTCATCAATCCTCACATTAGAACTTTCAACCATCTTCCTGAATCTCATATTGAAACATTTATAGGGTTTTCTTGTAGTGGAATAACTAAGCAGGGTCCCTTCATCACTTCTAGCATCAAAATTTCCTATCTCATCTGATGACATGTAACTGATTAAATGTTTGATAATGTTAAGTTGGAGATGATGCAAGACATTAAGTCAGTTAATGGTTTGTATTATCATTGATATCAACTTGATATCATTTGCATGGTCATACACATAATGCCAAATACTTCAGAGGATCAATGGAATAAAGGTTATGCCTTTAGCAATGCATAAAAGTCAAGTATTCACTAAGTGATAGACTACACCGGCGGAGTGCACACCATCGGTAAAGACAGAGATAAAGTCACAGTGATGCCCGATAAGCAAAAGATAGTGTTTCCCGACGAAGTAGAATCAAAGGATGCCCAACGAGCTAAAAATAGTGTTGCTCGACGAGAAATATCCAATGATGCCCGACAGATGGAGATCCCGAAGCTAACTTAAGCAACACTGATGGAACTGGCAGTTGTCACCAACGATGAACTGCAGAGTTGACCGACATAATAGAGAGATCAAAAAATGACAAAACATCTAGCTGGCAGAGCTAAAAGATAGACTTAACTTGTTTTTTGATTTGTTTTATTTGACCATAATTAAGTAAGTGATTTAAAGCTGATTTACAACGTTTTAAAGAAGATAACTATGAGATAAATTAGGAGTTAAAGCCATAAATCAATTTGGCTAGATTGTTTTTCACGCCAAAAATAAGGAACTAAGAATTAAGGAATATCATGTCTATTTAAGAGACAAGCATAATTCATTCTCTGTGGTGGTCAATAATAAATCAAATACATGGGAGAGTGAACTGATAGAAGATGCTAAAGAGAAACTGATGAAGGATTAACTTCATGCAGTCCTGATCAATCAAGCTGAGGGAGAGATAAAAGATTCTACAGACACTGACAGACGAAAAAGCATAGCATCACTGAGAAAAAAGAGTTAAGTACAAAGGAATTATATTGATACATTGATTAGAAAGATATTGTAAGTAAATAGATTTGAAAATCTGTAATTCAGTTGCATTAGAAATAGGTCATTTTGTTTCAGTTTAACCATTGAAGCATTAAGTCTCTTAATAGAGCAGGACTTAACAGTCTTTTGTAATTGAGGTATATCCTAACAAATTACCAGAAGGTTGACTCATGATAGTAGCACCGGTCTTACCTAAAGCCTATTGACAGTCTAAGAAGGAGGCTGAGTCAAGGATGGTAGTAAGATTTGCATAAAGCCTAATGGAAGTCATGAGACTGATTCAAGGATGGTAGCGTAGATGCCAGATACTAAGTGACAACCTATGTATTTAAAATCCTCTAACAAGGTCGCACTTAACAGTGTGTTTGTAACCTTTAACAGGGTTGGCTCCTATCAGGGCTCACTTCAGAAGAGTGAAAATTTGGGTTACCGGTCCCAGTGGTTTTTTCCCTTAACAAGGTTTCCATGTTAAAATCCTTGTGTTATGTGTGTATGGTTAATTATTTTATTGTTTTACATTTGACATATGAATTTATGGATTGACTCATATACTCTGCATATTTATTGAGTATCGATAAATATAGTTTACTGCTTATCGGTTATCAAAGAGAATAAGGACAGACAAGGTAAACCGATAGACAATTATTTGTTTCAAGTATTTCAATGGCATGCATCTTGTTGGGACTTAATAATTGGAGAAGTATTAATTGGTGGATTAAAGTTTAAATTGGATAAATTACTGAGGCCACTGATTCACCCCCCCTCTTAGTTATTACTAACAATTGGTATCAGAGCTTGTGAGCTTAGAAGGAAGGTTTCAAGACCTAAGTAAAGATCACAAGATGAACAGACAAGATGTGCCCAAGTTGAACAAGGACAACTTTGATTCATGGAAAAGTAGGATAAAGCTTCACTTATCAGGAATTGGCAATGAAATTACTCAATACTTAGAAATTGAACATGTGTTGCCTACAAGACCATTGATAGTGGATCAATTAAGAGTAAATCATGAACATAACTGCATGGTTATAGAGCTTTCAGCCTCACTCTCTGAAGCTGAATTTGAGGATGTCAAAGATTGTAAAAATGCAAAGACAATGTGGGACAAGTTGAAACTTGTACATGGTAGTGATGCAAATGTTCTGAGAGCCAAGGTAGAAATCCTTAGAGGAAAGTTTGATGATCTTAGAATGAAAGAAGGTGAAAATATCACACAGTACAACACAAGAATAAAAGAAGTAGTCAATGCTATACGAGGTGTTGGAGGTACACTTGAAGAGGAGACTGTGGTAAGTAAAATCCTAAGAACCCTGTTGCCTATATATGCTATTAGAGTCTTTGCTATTCAAGAAATGAGAGCAGTAGAAAATAATAATGTCACTCTTGATAGCCTGATTGGTAGACTGATTTCATTTGAGATGAATAACTTTGATAATAGTGTCTTACCAAGCTTAGAGTCTACATTCAAGTCTTCTGTGAGAATAAGCAAATCGAGTCAGAGACACTCATCTAGAAGAGACAGTGAAAGAGAAAGTGAAGAAGAAGATCTAGATGAAATTGAAGCACTCATGGCAAGAAGAATGCTAAGAGGCAAAGGTAAATACAAAGGTAAGTTACCAC
>MU225900.1:2405245-2421079 GCA_018584345.1 Thuja plicata | reverse complement strand
ATTTGAAAGAAGATACTAATGCTAACACTTTGATTGCTGAAATATTTGTTGATGACATCATATTTGGAGGCAATGATATGCTATGCAAATCATTTTCTAATGAGATGAGTAAGGAATTTGAGATGTCCATGTTTGGAGAGATCAAGTTCTTTCTTGGTCTGCAGATCATTCAACAAAGTGAAGGTATTATCATTACACAGCCCAAATACATCAAAGAAGTTCTGAAAATATTCAAGATGGAAGATTCCAAACCTGTTGGAACACTGATGGCTACTGGATGAAAATTAACAAAGGAAGACAAGACAACAGAGGTAAATCAGAATCTATACATATCCATGATAGGGAAACACATGTATGTTGTATACACTAGACCATATATTGCACATGCAGTAGGAATCGTTGCTATATTTTTTGCTAACCCCAGGGAATCACATATAACTGCTATGAAAAGAATTCTAAGATATCTGAAGAATACTAAGGAATTTGGCCTATGGTATAGAAGAGAAGGAAAATTTGAACTAAAAGTGTTTACCGACGTTGATTGGGCTGGAAATCTTGATGACCAGAAGAGAACAACTGGAGGAGCATTCTTTATGGGTCACAGACTTGTCACATGGATTAGCAAGAAGCAAGGATGCATCTCTCAATCTACTATGGAAGCAGAATATGTTGCTACTACTGCAAACTGCTCAAATATTGCATGGATCAAATAGTTGTTGGAAGGTATGCATATGAAGATCAAAGAACCAGTAGTTATTTATTGTGACAACACCAGTGCAATAAATATTTCCAAGAATCCAGTCATGCATGCGAAGACTAAACACATTGCCATCAAGTATCATTACTTAAGAGAACAAGTTCAAGAGAAAGAAGTAATACTTGAATATGTGCAATCAAAAGAACAATTGGATAATATCTTCACCAAGCCACTGCCCAAGGATACATTTGAGTACCTGAGAAAAAGAATAGGGGTAAAACCCATGTCTAACAGTCAGTAAAAGGATAGAATGATGCATCAACCATATATTATCAGAATATCATTCAAGATTGATGCAAGAAAAAGATGAACTTCAATGCTACATCTATATATAGAAAGGTATATATTAGAACCAAGCACTAGAGTAGATTTTTATATTGATAATGGATAAGGGAAATTCAAGGAATATATTATGGAAAGAAGAAATTGGTTGACAGAGTGTCAGATATTTTGTAAAATATTTGTTTGCCATTGTTGTGAAAGGAAGAGACTGTTTCCATATTATCATCAGAAACTATTCATTATTAGATTACTCCAAACATGGAGAGATCATATCCAAAGGGAGAGAATTGATAGAATTGATATAAAAGTTGCAAACAAAAGACAGAGACATCAAAGAAGTAGAATAGTGAAAAAGGACACAACACATCAGAAGAAGAAAAAGAAAGCTGCAATAATCAAATTTGAGCTAATACAGAACTCACCGTCAGTTAGACATTTTATCAGTTATCAAAGCAAACTATTTGGTAATTTGATGAATCTCAACAATTTTATTTCCTATTGTATTATAAATAGTATAGTATGATAATATAGTATGTTGCCATCAATGGCAAAGGGAGAGATTGATGACATGTAACTGATTAAATGTTTGATAATGTTAAGTTGGAGATGATGCAAGACATTAAATCAGTTAATGGTTTGTATTGTCATTGATGTCAACTTGATATCATCTGTATGGTCATACACATAATGCCAAAGACTTCAGAGAATCAGTGGAATAAATTTTATGCCTTCAGCAATGCATAAAAGTCAAGTATTCACTAAGTGACAGACTACACCGACGGAGTGCACACCATCAGTAAAGACAGAGATAAAGTCACAGTGATGCCCGACGAGAAAAAGATAGTGTTTCCTGACGAAGAAGAATCAAAGGATGCTTGACAAGATAAAAATAGTGTTTCCTGATGAGCAAGATCCAATGATGCCCAATGGATAGAGATCCCAAAGCTAACTGAAGCAACACCGACAGAACTGGCAGTTGTCACCGGCAACAAACTGCAGAGTTGACCGACAGAATAGAGAGATCAGAAAATGGAAAAATATCTAGCTGGTAGAGCTAAAAGATAGACTTAACTGGTTGTTTGATTTTTTTTATTCGACCATAGTTAAGTAAGTGATTTAAATCTAATTTACACAATTGGCAAGAAGATAACTATGAGATAAATCAGGAGTTAAAGCCATAAATCAATTTGGCTGGATTGTTTTTCACGCCAAGAATCAAGAACCAAGAATTAAGGAATATCATGTCTATTTAAGAGACAAGAATAATTCATTCTCCATGGTTGTTAATAATCAATCAGATACACAAGGGAGTGAACTGATAGAAGATGCTGAAGAGAAATTGATGAAGGATTAACTTCATGCAGTCCTGATCAATCAAGCTGAGGGAGAGCTAAAAGATTCTGCAGACACTGATGGATAGAAAATCATAGTATCACAAAGAAGAAAGAGTTAAGTACAAAGGAATTGTATTGATACATTGATCAGAAAGATATTGTAAGTAAATAGATCTAAAAATCTGCAATTCAGTTGCATTAGAAATAGGTCATTTTGTTTCAGTTTAACCATTGACGCATTAAGTCTCTTAACAGAGCAGGACTTAATAGTCTTTTGTAATTGAGGTATATCCTAATAGATTACCAAAAGGTTGACTCATCATAGTAGCACTGGTCTTTCCTAAAGCCTATTGACAATCTAAGAAGGAGGTTGATTCAAGGATGGTAGTAAGATTTGCATAAAGCCTATTGACAGTCATGAAACTGATTCAAGGATGGTAGCGTAGATGCCAGATACTAAGTGACAACCTATGTATTGAAAATCCTCTAACAAGGTCACACTTAACAGTGTGTTTGTAACCTTCATTAGGGTTGGCTCCTAACAAGGCTCACTTCAGAAGAGTGAAAATTTTGGGTACCGGTCCCAGTGGTTTTTTCCCTTAACAGGGTTTCCACGTTAAAATCCTTGTGTTATGTGTGTATGGTTAATTACTTTATTGTTTTACATTATACATATGCATTTATGGATTGACTGGTATATTCTGCATATTTACTGAGTATTGGTAAATACAGTTTACTACTTATCGGTTATCAAAGAGAATAAGGACAAACAAGGTAAACTGACAGACAGTTATTAGTTTCAAGTATTTCAAAGGCATGCATCTTGTTGGGACTTAATAATTGGAGAAGTATTAATTGGTGGATTAAAGTTTAAATTGGATAAATTACTGAGGCCACTGATTCACCCCCGCTCTCAGTTATTACTAACACTCATCATCTCTTTTGATATACCATTTACTACCAAATATTCTAAATTATTTCATAGTAGGAGTATGATTAAACCATAATTCATAAAGTGTCTTACTTGTACCTTCTCTAATCTGAACTCTATTTAAAGTATACATAGTACTACAAACCACTTCTCTCCAATGAACATGTGATAGACTTCCCTCCAGTAACATAGTTCTAGCAACATCTAATATTTTTTTGTTTCTTCGAACTGCTCTCCCATTCTGTTGTGGTATCCTAGGAGGAGATGTATGTCTCCATATTCCATATTATTCATAGTAGGTATTTAAAAAATCCAAAGTAAATTCACCACCTCTATCTAATCTCAAACATTTTATCTTTAATCCTAATTCAGTCTCAAATTTTTCTTTGAATATTTTGAATTTTTCAAATGCCTTTGATTTATCTCTTAAATACCTAATCCACATCATCCTAGAAAAGTCATCAACAAAAAGTATAAAGTACCTTTCATCATAATAAGATCTTGTTCTTGTAGGATGACACAGATTTGTATGCACTAGATCTAATTTTCCTTTTGCAGAGTAAGATTTTCTTTTAAAACTACTTCTAGTCTGCTTTCCCATTACATATTCTCTACATATGGTGTTAGATAGTTTCACAATATTTGGTAGGTCTCTAACTAGATTAGTCGCACTTGCCTTCACAATATTATCAAAGTTAACATGAAAAAATATTCTATGCCATAACCAAATTTCATCAACCTTGGAAACAAAACAAGAAGCCTCGGATGTATTTAATTCAAATACATTACCTCTGGATTTAGTACCAGATTTGATCAAGTCTCCTAACTTACATCTGACAGAAAATTTCCCATCAATGAATTTCAATTGATAACATTTGTCCACTAGCTATCCAACACTCAACAAATTATTCTTAAGTCCATCAAAAAGTAATACATTGTCAGTATTGGTCTTTCCATCCAAAGTTATAGATCCAACTCTATAAGATTAGGAGTATTGTCACCAAATATCACAAGACCACCATCATACTTATTCAGTTTAACAAACTTATTTTAATCTCCGGTCATATGGTGTGAAAAACCACTGTCTATAACCCATTCAAATTTATTTTTAACATGAGATACTAAAGCTCTTTCTTCATGTCTAGGTTTATCATCCTTGATAGAAATAAATCCAATCTCATCATAATCAATAGCATCATCATCAGAAACACCTTTGGTTGAGCGTTATTTTTACACAAGTCAACGGCTAGGATCTTGAGATTTGATTTCCTCTCTTTAAATAATAACAAAGTTATTCCCAAGGTTCTCTAGGGTCGTGGTACAACCTGCTTGGTTACAGAATTGAAGATAAATGTGAATGTTCATGAGGAGACCTTTGTTGGTACGTTCAAGACATCAAACTGAAAAACTAATTTAGTACTTTTTGGTTTTTTGATTTATCAAAGATGCGTGTTTTAACTAAGGATACAATTTTGTATTTTTTTAAAGATGATTAATTTTAGAATTATGACATAATTTAAATGAGTTAGGTGACAAGAAATGAAATAAACTCACTGAAAATGAAATCCTAATGGACATAAACTATTTTTGATCTTCCCTTGCAAATTTAATGATGGAGAGATTTGGAACAAACCCACGAAGTATAAATCAGATGATGTCACAACTCTATACTCGATGGATGAAATCGTTTGGAGAGAAAATGTATTCACTCCTGCAAGATTTTTAAAACCTATCAAATCATGAAGTCACCAAGATGTGCGCACACACAAGATAGATTTATCATTAAGCCTAATAGATGATTTTTTCTATGAATTTGTCACAACAAGGTAGATAGCTAACAACAAACTCCAACTAATAGAAACATAGATTCAAAAAAAACAAAACAATTGGCTCTTTGAAAATAATGAACAAGAATGCACAAATTCATCTCTTTTGCATAGATAGTAGAAAATATCACACCAAAAATAAAGAAAAAAATTGTAGATTTTATTGCATTAGGAATCTGACCCTATTACATTACTTTTGATTACAATGTATAGAGTTTTGATCCATAAACTCTGAATGCCAAAATTAGGGCATCAAAGGCTCTAAATTAATGAAAGTAAACTAAAACTAGAACTTTCCTAAAAGGAAACTATTCCTAACTGATACTAAAAAACTTGCATAGATTTTTAATCCATTTACAATCAGTTTGTCCATGCAAAAGGGATCAAACTCATCAAGAAAATAGACAGAAAGAAGATGGGGTTTCTCTACATGCAACTAGAGTCTCCTTCTTGATCTTGGAGTTCACCTATGGAATATTCATCTGAGGTTCTCTCTGTAGTGGGAACTGATAGGGGACCCTTAGTCCTTCAAAAAAAAACTCCAGTTAGGCACCTATCTGATTTGGAGTTCAACTTCCATGCAAAAAAATGTTCTCACTGGAAAGACCCTAAAATTTGGACCCCAACCTCTGCTCCAAAGTTTTCAGGTACCCAAAAAATGCTAAGTGTCAGGACCCAAACTAGAGGCCTAAATGTTTCAGCCCTTTTGGAGGCTAAAAGGATGAAAATGCCAAAAGGATGAAATGTTTGGAGTATCAAAAAGCCAAATTTTAGCCTTTTTGAAAAATGGCTAAGTGTGAAAAAATTACTTTTTGCAAAAATGGATGAATGGATCTAAAGCATCAGTTGGGAAATAATTTCGGATGGGAAGCCCGAAGCCTTTGTATTATATCCTAAACCTATTCATAATTTATCTCATTCCTATTTTCTTTGTTGATCCTTTGTTCTTGCTTCACTCTGAAGATGGTCAATTCAGAAGCAAAGAACTTGATTTCTTCTTCATGCTTCGACATTACCTGCATGTCTTCCTTGGAGTAGAACAATTGGTGTAAGGCCTCTTTGGTGATAAAACTTGCAAAAATATCTTTGAACTACTACACCACCTCTTTCACTAGATACAAGATCTTCTTATCATGGTCCTAGTATAGGTCTAGACCAATCCCTGTGAAAAACCCTATATCTCGCTTACCTATTCCATGAATTCCTTATGTGGGCTAGGCACTCTTCAAAGACCTTAATTGTCTTTTTCATGCAATTGATCCATGTTTTGACGTTATCTAGTTCTTTACCCTAATATATCTTTACTAGGATCTGGAATCACTACTTCTTAATTATCTTTATGTCTTGGAGGGTGGGTTACCATTTGGCTATCTCTGAATCCAGGCCATCTTCACTCTCCATTTGGTTTATCATCTTCATTGTTTCAATAAAGATGACTCTGTAAGGTTTAAAAACCAATCTGTTAACCCCTTCTCCATATTTCTCAAAGTCATTCTTCCAGTCTGCATTTGATTGGATGAAGGAAGGGGTCATACCTATAGGTAAATCTGGAGTGGCCCTTTTCTCTAAGATGACATGCAATGCAGCTTTCAAACAACTTGGGTCAATGGGACCCATCATCTTATGAATGAATTTCTTTAGGGACTCATTCTTCTTTGTTAAGGACTTGATTATCTCCTTGTCCTTTCTCATAAATCCTAAAGAATGCTTCAAACCTAGAGCTGCTATTGTCTTTCTCCCTTCCCTAGTGTGCTTACCCAAGTATACCTCTTCAGGTGTATAGTCTTTGGGGCCCACCAGTGCTTGAGAGGTACTAACGGAAGGAACTGCTACTTGGGCTTTCCAGTGACCCCTAGTGTCTTGGGTGACATAGGATATGGTCCTCACTAGTATGTTGGCCTCTACCTGGTGAAAATATTGCCCCAAGAATTCCATGTTTGTATCTTCCTCTTCTTCCTCATCCATGTAAGTTCTCCTCCTAATCTAAAGCTCTTTAGTAAACCAAGTAGGTTTACTAAAGGTGGTGACTGGCTCATATAGCGAAACATGGAGGATTGAATCTAAGTTTTGTGATCTGGGATTCAACTACTTGTCTGACTCTTTATCCTATTCCCTCTCTTTCTCACCTTCTCCCTTATCCATTCCTTCTTCATGACATTCCCCTTCTCCCATTTCTTCCTCCCCTTTTCTCTTCTTATGCATTATCTGGTTCATTCTTATCTCATTCTTCATCTTCTAAGGAACTGACTAATACTTCTATATTAACATGAGTCATGGGCTCCAGTGTGGTTTTGAAAGGTAACTTGGCTTCTATGCTTATTGACCCCTAAGGAGTTGGGATGAAGCATAGTAGAGGGACTAATTATGGTGGAGTAGGTGTTGGTACTATGAGTGGTGGAGTAGGAATAGGCACTATGAGTGGTGGAGTAGGAATAGGAAGAATTAGAATGGGAGGTGGGAGAATAAAAGTTGAAGGATGTAGAGTAGGTATTGGCACTATGAGTGGTGGAGTAGGAATAGGAACTATGAGTGGAAGAGTAGGAATAGGAAGAGTTAGAATGTAAGGTGGGAGAGTAAAAGTTGAAGGAGGTGAAGTTGGCGTTTGAGTTGGGAGATAATGTGGTGTAGTAGGAATTGGAGATAGGAGAGAGGCTGGTGGAACGAGAATGTGAGGTGGTGGAGTAGAAGTGGAACTTTCTCCTATGGATTTATCCCCTATTATGTCTTGAGGTGCTATGGCATCTTGAGTTTCATGCCCTTGGCCTGTGTTGGAGCTTATCCTTGTGGTTTGCACATTTGGTGCAGGATTGGTGAAGTGGGCCCGAGGTGGAGTGAGGATCACAGGTGGCTGGATAAGTGTGGGAGCTCCTATGTTAAATCCTTTTGTCGAATCAAGTGTATCCTTTTCTTGGTCTACAAAAACTCATAGGCCTTCAAAATTAGATATCTGGAACTCATCTAAGCCTAAGGCATCCAAAGGATTGTCCTACTCCTTAGGATCTTCTATGTGTTTCCTAGAAGTCTCATTTTCTTTCCTTTTATGAGATCTTTTCCTCTTTACCAAAGGCACATCTTCCTCTTCTTCTAGTTCCTCTTGTAATGTTTCTAGTTGCGGAGACATAGAAGCTCTCCTCCTTTTATACATCTTCTTCCCTATTTCAGTGGCAGGGGGAGATTGGCCAATAGTGTAAGGGCCTTCATCTCGTGGGGTGTGTGATGGTCCTACTAGAGGATATATCTTCCCATTCATCCTAGTTTTGGGAGCCTTGTGCCTTGGTTTTGAACCATACTCTACTCCATGTTCATGACCATATACTATATTTGGTTTCTAAGGTGGGGCCTTCTTATACTGGGGCACTATATACTTCTCCCATTATTTCTTATCCACCTTCTTGGGTGGATCAATCAATGTCTTCACCAGGATTGGATCCATCCTATAAGGCCTCTTAATCCATGTTTCTTTTGTTTGGATCATGTGCCTAGCTCAAAATTAAATATCATTGTTCTCATCCTTATCAATTTCTTCATTCATGATGGGCCATTTGTATATTTTTTCCTCGGTGTAAATTGACTCCAGCACTCTATTTGAATCTTTATCCCAAACCTGCGGTATTGATCTTTAAGACCTCTTCTGCTAGCATAATGGATATCCTATAGTAGTACCTAATCCTTACCTTGTGATCATCCATGTATTTTATCTAATGATCTTCTAGGTGGGGTTCATGGATGTAGAAATTTCCAATGATATGGTTGCATGTGCCTATGGGGTCAAATATAGGATGGACTATTTTGTATAGCTGAAGTGGGAACTCATCCCACTCGAAGGCCAAGGACTTGCAAAACTTAATGTCTCATAGAGTGTACGGGCCTAGAAGAATAAGGATGTCTAAGTAATGCTTCTTATTATGCTTTATGTTTTCATAAGCATCCACGAGCTGCCTGGCCATTTCTAGAATAATTACCCAGTCAGATGGGTACCTAGGCAACTTCTTCCGGTTCAAAGTAGAGCTTGCCACCCATATATTTGTGAATGTTTTGAATTGTATGTAATAGGCCCTAATGGCCCTCACCTTAGGAGTTTCTTCCTTTGACATCCTCTTTTCAAAATCACCTTCAATTGATTGGATGATTACAAAGATGAAAGCATCATTCACTATTCTATAATTTGGGCTGTCTTCTAGCATACTTTCCCTTTTTACTAGATGTGGATATACAACATGGGGCCATGAATTTTGGTCATTGATGTTCCCCCTCTTAGTAATCACTAGATAGTCTGCCCATGCAACTAATAATTACACTATGTACATACTCATATAGAACTTTGGATTGTGTTTTACCTTAGTCAGTTGTTCATGTAATCTGTCATTGATAATGGTGCCCCAATCAAACTTGGCCTTGCAACCTCTGATCTTATCTATCAAGAGGATCATCAAATCCTCCAGTTGGATGGAATGAGGTAGTCCATACACTCAGCTTAGAAATTTCACTACCACTAGGATGTCATCTTTTAAATATTCCCTCCTGAGATCTATCTTATCCAACATGTTCTTTGAAAGAGTTTTCTTGAGGTGGTTGTCATTTACAATCTTGTACGCCTCTTCACCTTTGTTTCATTACCACCTAAGGCCCTTTTCAATGAAGAAATTATAGAACTTGTCTATGTGCTTATGGAGGTGGAAGACCTCTTCTATGATGTCTGGCCTTATGTCCAACACCACCTGTCCTTCTATGTTCCTGACCACCCTTTCATCTGGAATGTAGTGGTTTGCTAGGGTCATGATCAGCTTAGATGAGGAGACAGCCATTGGGTGGGCTTCTACGTTAACCAGGCCTAATAGGAATAGTGAGGTATAGTCCTTGGATCCTCTTTCTAGATGGGAAAATCTTAATACAAACTCATCCCATTCTATATTCCTGATGTCTTTGTCTATTTTTTCTATGTGTTTTTTTTTAATCTTTGAAGGGGGGTGATTCCTCTTGTATAGGTACTTCATCAGGGACGTTGTTCATTTCTCAGGCATTCCTACAAGAAAGATGCAAGTATCAATGTCTTTATTGAAAGGAAATTACAAAAATAGGGAAGAAAAATGATTATTCTAGGAAAATAGAAGCAGGAGGCTCTTAAGTAGCCAGAAATGCAGATTTTGCACTTTCAAAATTTTTGGGCTTTCAGACATAAAAAATTGGGTGGGGGTCCGAAAGGGCCAAAAGTGTTACAATAAAAACCTAGGAGGAACAAACCTTCTCAGGCTTTCGGAGTGTCAAAGTTTGAATGAAATCTCAGACTCTGAACATTTGAAACTTTAAGAGGGAAGAACATATTTTGGCAACCTGAACTTGTCAGTGTTTCAGATGTTTTGGAGGCCCAAAATGTCAAAAAGGATAAAGACACAAGAAACACTTGGGTGAAACCAACCTAACCTAGTTTTCAGCCTTTCAGAGGCCAAAAACCTGCAACAAGGTCACAACAAGAAACCCAATCGCTACCAAAACAAAGAGGGAAAAAACATAGTAGGAGAGTGCCTCCTCCACAAGCCCAAGGGTGCAAACCCTTGGGGCTTGGGGAGGAGAATGCAAATTGACTCAAAAAACCTAACCCTAACCTGAATGACAAAGAAGAAAAAACTAGACAGTGAGAAAGCCTACCTGTCAAGTGTGAGGAGTGGAGGGCAATGACACAAGAGGCCAAACGCGAAGAGAAAAAATCAATGAAGGAGCGAGGACAACAAAATGGTGAGTGCGTAGAGAGAAAGGAAAACACAGAAGACAAAACAAAAAGTGAGGAATCATTTAGGGCTTAGCCACTTATATAACCTAAGGATGACATCATCCCTTTTGGTGTTTTTGGGTCTGAAACATTGAAAGGTTTGAAGGTTTTACCCTTCGGCCTTTTTGTTGTTTTTGGAGGCCGAAACACCAAAAGGGTCATTCTTTGGCCTTTCAGCCATTTCTAATTTTTGGAGGACTCTAGGTCCTCCAAAATTCCAAAAGGGTGAAAAGTCCAAAAATTCTTTGACTTGGTTGAACAGGCCTATTCAGAGATCCACTTGCGAGGAACAAGGAGAGGAGCAGAATCAAAAGAACCAAAAGACACAAAAAGTGGGGGGTCCCCATGGTCAGAGGACCAAAAAATGAGGTGTGTGTTGTGGACCCACAACAAATAGCCCCAAAAAAGGGAAGAATGACCAAGGAATTTCTTCATCATCAAGACTCTTCTGGATTGTAACTTTGCAATAGAATGAAAACCAAGAGATATTTGTGTTGACAATATTTTAGCAACTTTACATTTTGAAGTTTCTACTGGTTTCCTAGTGTGTGTTCACATGTGTTCATTCCTTGACATTTGATTATGGTAACCTGAATGTTTATCAATTGTTCCCAACCTTCTCCACGGAGACAAGGGTTTCTCAGAAAGAGATTTGCTTCTAGTCAGGCGTCCATAGCCCCAAAGAATTTTTCCCCAATTCCCAACTATAACCTTGCTCTACTTCCAGCCGAGCGTCCATAGCCCCGGTAGAGGTTATCATAGTCACCCTTCTCTATTTTTTTTGCTAAAATGTATCTTTTTTTTTAGAGTTCTATTCTTCAAACAATTTTTCTTGTTTTCTTCTTGGTGCATGAAGCGTATCAAGCTTTTGATGTATGTTGTTCCATGTGTTTAGGTCCATATTTTCTTCTTTGATCAATCTGAGTAGTGATTAGGCTATGCTACCCAAATTTCACACTTGTGACCTCTTCAGGCCACTTTTCTTTTCATGTGCTCTTTCCTCTCTTTCTTCATCTATTCTATTCTTCTACCACTGCCTTTGCATTCATTTAGACTAGGGTTCTATAATTGGTGGGTACCCAAATCCACACACTAATGCTGGCTGCACTTGAAAAATGCTTGAGATATCAATGTTCTTGGGTTCCATCTCTTAATGTGTTTTTTGATTAGGATGAAAAAGAATTAAACATATTCTTGTCTGTCAATGATAGATGTCACCACTTTGTCTTTTGGAGTGTTCTCTGTGTTGTATGTTTCCTTGGATAATTTGACTAAGAAATACCTCTACCCCAATTTAAGAACCACTTAGAATGAATTCAAGGCACACTTTACCCAAGGAAAAATGAGCCCCGACAAAAGGAGGTGGCCAAGGATGGAGGAAAGGGACCAATGGCGAAGAAAATGAAAAAATCAGAAGAAAGAAATAGAGAAAGAAAAAAGACTATGATACAAGGGACGAAAGACAGTCCCACTTAGGATCCAAAGTAATGTTTGGGGAATTTCCCATTGACTACAAATGGGGTCAACTCTCCATTTAAGGTGCTAATCCTAAAAATGTTTTATCCCAAGATCTTAGATATCTGATAAGCTGTCCACAATTTTTGGAATTTGGTGTGGTTGCCTAGATTTTCTTTCTCCTTGTCCCACATGAGGACAAGATCAGAGGTCCTACAGGATTTTATGGTGGCTTTCTTGTCAAAATACCACTTGAAAATGGCTTGGTTCTTCGATACATTCTCTAGGGCCAAGGTTCTCTTCTCCTCTAGGTTGAGGAGGTTCAAACATCTGACTTGTACTCAATCTTCACCTCCACGTATTGGTCCATGAATCTTAAGATTGGGATTTTCAAGTTCATAGTGAAGACCGATTACAAGCCATAAACCAATTGGTATGGGCATGTCCCCAAAGCATTCTTGATCCTCACCTAGTCTCTCCAGAGGGCATATTTTAGTTGTGTACCAATCCCGGGGATTGTCGCCTAGGAGATGTTTGATCACTGTTGTCAAGTTCTTGTTTGTAGACTTTGCTACTCTATTTCCTTGTGGATAATTGTTGGAGGAGAATTTCAGGATTACCTAGTTATTGAATTCCCATTGCATGAGTGAGGTGGATGAGAAAGAGGGATCATTGTCACATGCCAGATAGAATGGCATCCTGAACCTAGTTATGATACGCTCCTCTAGGAATTTGGTCACTACCTTGGTGGTGCAATTCTTCAGTGCTTGGGCCTCCATCTAGTGTGTCCAGTAATTGGTTATTGTTAGAATGAACTTGTGTCCTATAGACAAAGGGGGGTTAATCACTCAAATAAAATCTAAGCCCCATTGGGTGAACGGATGTAGCTCATATACTAGCTGTAAGAGAATTTCCAGATTCCTCTCTTGGGTTGCACTCGTTTGGCAAGTGGGGCATGATCTCACGTGTTCTCTATTGTCCCTAAATAATGTTGGCCAAAAATATCCTATCCTTACAATTTGGTGGGAGGTCACCTCAGCAAAACTATGCCCTATCTTGTATTTGTCATGAAAATATTTTAGGACTTGCCTTGCTTTGAGCCTATCTAGACACCTCAGGTACAGACCCTCATAATTACATTTATTTAACTAGCCATTCTTTAGCATGTAGGAGATGATTTTCATTTTAAAGGGCCTTTTCTACAATTTGTTCATCCCCTCTAGCTAGAGATTCTGTAGTAGGTAGTAGACTATGTCTTGATACCATATATCAGTGATCACACCTTGATCAGTGTAAATTTGGCATACTAGACTTTCTTCCACTTAAGAGATTAGTTTTTTTAGGCCTTGGCCCCTTACTAGTGTCATTGGCTGGATTTCTAGGTCAAAATCTTGTAGAATTTCCATCCATTTCCCTATTTTCTCCCCTAGCTCATTCTACATCAATAGAGACTTTATGGCTATGTAAGGGACTACCCTGAAGACTTTACTTCTCAAAATGTAGTGTTGGAACTTCTTCACCACTTTGATGAGAGAAAAAGACTATTTTTCCAGGTTAGGGTACCTAATCTCTACATCTTTAAAGGGGAAACTCATGAAGGCTATGGGTCTCTCATCTTTAGTGCCTTTCTTTTGGGTGAGGATACCTGTGCATAAGTGTCCTGATGTGAAAGAATATACTTTAAATAGAATGGTGTAATCGGGACTTACGAGGATAGGAGCCGTAGAAACTATGCCTTTTATCTCCTCAAAATATTTGTTTAGTGGGATAGTCTACTCAATCTTGGTATCCTTATTTAGCATGTCATTCAAGGGTTTTACTATTTTTGTAAAGCCACTGATGAACTTCCTTACAAAGTTAATCTTCTCGAAGAAATATTTCACCTCTTTGTGGCTATGAGGCAGTGTCAAATTCAAAATGGATTTCACCCTTTTGGGGTCTATGACTATCCCATCTTCTGAAATTATGTGTCCCAACAACTTGCCTTTAGTCACCCCAAACACGCATTTCTTTGGATTGAGAGAAATCCAAGATTTCCTGCATCTTTGAAGGCACTTTCTAAGATCATTTATGTGATATGTTATTTTTTTTGAGAAGATTGTGAGATCATCCATTTAAAGTATAATGTATTTCCCAACTAGCCCTTTGAAAAATATGTTCACTGTCCTCCGAAAAGTGGCCCCAACGTTAATTAAACTGAAAGGAATTCGTTAGTAGGCGAAGGTTCCCCATTTGGTTGTGAATGTTATTTTCAGCCTATTCAATTCTTGTACAATGAATTGATTGTAACCGGAGTAACCATCTAGGAAGGACATCATTTGGGACCCATCAACTATCTACAACACTTGATTGAGAGATAGGAGGGGGTATTTGTCCTTTCGAGAGGACTTGTTCATGTTCCAAAAGTATTTGCACAATCGAATCTCACCGGTCTTGTCTCTTACTGGCACCAGGTTTGCGACCCATATCGAGTGTCTTATGGGGAATATGATTCTAGAATCTAGCAGTTTCTAAAATTCCTTTTGTATCAAGGGATCCATAGTAGGGTTGATGGTTCGTTGACATTGGAAAAATGGTTTGGATTCTGGCTTCAGTGGGATATTGTACACAATGACTAAGGTGTCATATGTTTTTAGTTCTTCATATCTCCAATCTATGAAATATTGATACTTTGTAAGGAGGTGTATGCAATGAAAATACCTGTAGCTGCACAACAAGTCAAAACATGCAAACACAAAATATACTAATAAATCAAAGCATGTAAAGAACTTGAAACACAACTACATTTTCACTAAAACCTCCGATGAGCTAAAACAAGTGCACCCAAGACTTGTTTGATTTTCTCTTAGAGATTTTGTGGGTGTGCTCTCCCAACACAATGCAATGAAATCCCACTAAGATGCAAAAGGATGAAGATTTGAGCACAAGTATGTGGAACTTGCCCCAAATCTCTCTCAAAGGATGAATGCAAATGCAAAGTCTATACTAAGAATGCAAATGCAAGATATTAATAACTAGATTGTGATGAAAACTAAACTAATGATGAACATGCAAGATTTCAAACTAAACTATGAAAATGAATCTAAACTATTATGCAAAATGATGAGATCTAAACTAAGTGCTCAAGTGTTCAAGTGTGAAAGAATGCTAGAATGCTTAAATTACTCACTAGTTTCTAGTTCTCATTAGTTGCAAATGAGGAGTGAGGCCTCCTTTTATGGATTTTCTATGAACATTAGAGGGCTAGGATTAAGAGGTGGAAAATGAGTGGCTGAGATTAAAGGTTAGGTAGGGTTTTGGTGGGAGTGAAGGAGATTAAGAGGCAAAAAGAATGAGTGGCTAGGATTAAGTGGTTAAAGAGAGAGGAGTTGACTTTTCAAGGGGAGGGAATAATAATTTAAAAAAGTCACATGTGTGTGCAAGTGATTAAGGCTAAAATGAGTTTATTTACCTTTTAAGTGTGATTAGACTGATTTTAGCCA
>MU225900.1:2382001-2395189 GCA_018584345.1 Thuja plicata | reverse complement strand
ATTTAAATACAAGGTGATGAATTTATTTTATAAAATTAAATAAATAGTCGAATATAACAAATATAGTTAATCTATAAGAATTAACTATATTGTTATAGGCAATATTAATTAAATTAATATAGAAATGAAAAAAGGACAATTTAGGGTGTCTACAGGAGGTGGACCATCTTTTCCTTTTCCTCTTTGGTACATACTCTCCCAATGTGAACTTCTCTTGGCTCATCTTCAGTGCCAAGGTTATAGGATTCATACTCTTTACCATCGGGTGGTATGTCTGGACATATTTTCATAGCGGTCCCATCACTGTCAAAAATCCTCTCTACTTCCACCATTACTTTGGTTATATAATTGGTTCTTAGGTTTATGATGCCTTGATCGTCGGGGTCTTCCATGCTAACTTATTCTTCCACCTCTTCTTTATCTTCATCTATGATTTGTTTCTCAAACACCCCTGCACACATGATGAACTCAAGGATGTGTTGGTCATCTTGAAAGATTTGGAAATTGGTAATGTTATCTGGTATGGTTGGGGCTGAAATGAGTTCAACTGAGAACTTCTTTAGTTTTGACTTCTCCATCAGGTGTAGCAAACATGCAGATACAACTAGGGCATCGATGACAATGTTCTTTCTTCACGGGATGGCCTTGATGTTGAATTCTTCAAAGTCATTGATCAAGTCCCATGCCCTATTTTGGTAGGATTAAAGCCTTTTATCATTGAAATAATATTTATTTCAGACCTTTTTTATGACCAATTGAGAGTCACCTTCTACTATCAGGGATTTTATTCCTTTCTCATGGGCCAGGAGGAGTCCACAGACCAATGCTTCATATTCTGCAACATTGTTAGTGCATAGAAATTGTAATCTATATGTAGCATAAAAAGACTTACCTCTTGGGTTTATGAGTTTGATTAATGCTCCTGCTCCTTGTTTGAATTTAGAGTCGTCAAAGCATAATTTCCATATCTGGTGCTTCTTCATGTGTTTCAAACCATCCAAAACCCTTTAAGAGAATGTCTTTGTCTGGGGCCTCTGCTTCTTTTCTCAATCACTACCTGAGGAATTTGACTCTCCCTTTTCCATATATTGGGAAATTTTGAGGTTAGGGGAATTATACTTTCACCTTCTTTATCTTCATGTGGTTCTCTATATGCTGAACATGCTCCATCATCTGAAGTGCTCCAGTCACTGAACAAGTTCAATGTAGGATAGTGGGTGTCTAAATCTGACCCACTGTCTTGACTTTCAGTTAGAATGTCTGTGTCCTATAAGTTATCTATCCTAATCATAGACTCAAATTTATTTTCCAGTTCAAGGGTTTTCTCTTCCACTTTAGGCTCCATTAGGGTCTTTTGAAACTCCAAAATTTTGGGTACATTTTGGAGTGACTATACTAAAAGTTTCCCTAAGTATGAGTTGCTGCCCTAAAAATATTTTGTGAGAGGTCAAGTTTGGATGCAAGTAGCAAGTGACCTGATGTTTTTCATGAGATAGCACTTAGATATTGTGTTCAACACCTTTCATTTAGCAAATGTAATGGGTTTCAGGTATTGGTTTTTAGTTTTGACATGTTTTGGAGGTGTTTGCCCAAATCTGCACTTTGCATTCTTTCAGAATTTCCTAAGTGACCCACTTTGGAGGTTTGTATCTAGTGCTTGGTTGTTAGTGAAGACATAAGGGTTTTTTTATTATTTTTTAGGCATGGAAGTAAGTCTTCTTTTCAATTTTCAGATCCCTATGATCTCATTTGATAACTTTACCCAAGCCTTTCCATGTGCATTTTATTCTGGTTTACCAAGTGTGAAAATGTTGATTTCTAAGTGCCTTACTTTGAGGTCTCACCATTTGTCCCTAGTTCAAGATTTTAAAGAATTGAAAGTTCCCCTACATTGAAAACCTGGAAGTGAAATTATTTGAAGATTTACAGACTCCGACCAATCCAGTTAACCACTTTACCTAGCTAGCTAATTCAAATCATATTTCTGCATTTTACTGTGTTAAAGCTCAAAAACATTTTAAGTGATTGATTTTGAGATGTAGTAATAATTGATCAGTTGATCATCTAAGAAAGTTAATTGAAGATTCATATTTCCTATGTGAAGGTGAATTTATGTTCATGGTTCCAATCTATCAGGGTCTTATTTGATGAGATTTTGAAATCATAATCAAAAGTAGTTTGTGCAGATTGATAGTGTTAAATAGAATTGCATTTACAGAACAATCAATTTCAAAGAATGGTAACTTGTTAATTAGATGATTTATTTGAGATGAGAGTGGTTTCATTGTACTCTATATATGAAAATTTTCTACCTGGATCAGGTGTTGGGCCTCAAGGCATTTTTTTCTATTTTTGCAAAGGCCAATCCAAATAAAGTTTCTGTTGTCTTGACATTTCTACCTGCACAGTATTTCAGAATCACCATGTTTCATTGGTTACACCTTGCACATGGAGTAAGATCTAGAAAATCCATTTTGCATGCATACTCAGTATGTTTTAAAGAATCACTATTCCAAGTGATGAATCCTTAGGAGTTGATCCAATACCTTTCCAAGTTGCATTTTGGGCAAAATTTTACATGTGTTTGAATACTTCCAATTGCAGAATGAATAAAGTGGCTCATTTTGATCAATAATATATTTTAACCCTAATATATTCATGCAAATCCCTTTGGAACACATATTCACATGGAATCAAGCATGGGTTTTAGACTACATAATAACGTGAGGCTTTATGATCAGTTTTTGAGGCTAGTTCATGAGTCTAGTTGTTGTTTGCATGATCAATTTCTAGAGATGCACATGATGGATTATTGTCATTGCCAATTCAATACTTTATGGTCTAGCTCCACTAATGGCCATGTTTGGCTAATTCAAGGTTAAATAATTTTCAAACTATTATAGATGAACAAGAGGTTCAAAGTATCCTATCAACATTGACAATTTCATAGATGAGAGAGGTGTCGAAGATGCACAAAGTGTTTTTAATAATGGGATGTACGCCGGTGTTAGACAGATTGTTCTAACCCAAGGGGAAGGTATTTTTCAAAGGGGATTTTACAAGGTTAAATAAAATATATGTTGAGCCTATGCATTTTTCTACTTGAGCTCATCCGTTAAATTAAACAAATAATAACACCTTCCTTGCAACACAAATTACATGATTTGGTTTTGTTCATTACCTAATCAGAGTCATCTATAGCTTAGGTATATGTAATGGTGTGAATCATCATTCATCATTGCTCTTCTCCTTTCTAAAATTTAATTCCCCCCTTATTTTCTTTCATTGTTATCTTCTATGGCTTCAATTAAATCATCAGTTTTGTTCTTCTGTGTGAAACCCATATTTCTTATGATATCTTCATTGGCTAGGGAGGAAAAGTAGTTGGTGTTTTACATGCAAGAAACTACAGGGGAGAAAATCCTATGGTGGTAAGAGTTGGTGGAGTGAATGGAAGTTCTTCAGCTTTCAAAACATTAGGAAGAGTGAAGGGATTAACGATGGGCACTGGCTTCATGTCTTTCCATTTTTAAGTGTCCATTGTATTTGAGAACAAATACAATGGAAGAAGTATGGAATGTTTAAATGCAACTTGTAGGTGTAAGATAATTACAAATGCCTATGCTAAAAGTAGAAGTACCCCTCACCAAATGCCTATGCAGAAAGTGGGGAGACAAATGTCATTTCCAAATGCATTTGGTAGGAGTAAGAACAAAGAGAGCTTGCACAGTCGAGTAAGAGGAAAGAATCCCAGGCATGTTTGTTATATTGAAAACACATATACATATAAGAGGGCTGTGTGCCATGCTAAAGGCTATGCAATATATTGTCTAAGTGTCTACACAGAACATGTCGGTGACCAACAAATAAAGAAGGCAGTGCACAGGGATTTTCTTACCTTGCGTTTGAATGTGAAGAAAGAAGGATTGTACTATAATAAAAGGAAATAGCATGCAATAAAGGTGTCAAATAGAAGTAAAGAGATGCCAGCGCATGAAAAGGAGAAAATAGAGGCTATACAACATATGAAGGAATATGAAACCAAGCAAAATGATTAAAATGTCTGTGCAAGTTTAAGAGAGGACAAAATGTTTAAAAAACAATGCAAGTGCAATTAGAAATCATAAATCCCATGCTCAGAAATAAACAACAAGAAGCCCGTGTAGAAGGAAAAGGAACTTCCAAGCTTGAGAAATTTGTATAAACTTTACTCCCACATTCTTTAAACAAGGAAAGTTTTTATTCTTTTTATACATTGATGCTTGCATATTAATATGAATAAGAAACCAAGAGGCTCCTTGGCTGGAAGAGTGCATGTGTGGTGGGCCCCATTATTTTCAGTGCCAGAATGAAAGAGACTTTAAAAACTTGAAGGGGATTAATCCCACATTGGTCTAAGGAGAGAAATTGGAGGGCTTTATAAGCCAAAACACAAACATAATAAAATGTGAAGATGAGAAGGAGGCTCTCCATGGGTGCATAGGTGGTGCATTAGGAAGCATGCCCAGATGACTAAGATAAAATTTTGGCAATGACATGGTAGACTAGTGGCATAGATGGTGATAAGGATGAGAGGACATGTGGCAAGCAATCACAAAGTCTAGCAAGGAAACTGTAGTTAGGATAAACCATGCGAGATTCAGTGACTAGCGGTCAACTAACTATGCATGGGGTCATGAATGCTAGCAGTTAGAGGTGAAAACCTTTGGAGATCATGTGACTAACCACCATACTAACCATGTGCCAGGTTGTGAGATGTTAGTGGTTAACTGCCAAAGATGTTGAGATCATGTGACTTGAGGTTAACTAACTACCGCGTGAAGTCTCCAGATGCAAATAGTTAATTTCTTAACCTTCAAAGATCATGCGCGAACCGTCAAATCAAGATTGGGATCAAGGGCTTGCGTTAAGTCTCAAAGTAAATGCAGGGTTAGAAAAATCATTCAGAGACTCAAAGATACATAGTGCAAGCTGAACCCGTGGTTAAGGCAGGGTTAAGTAAATGTTTATCTAAGACTTAGAGACTGAGGGTTATCTCCAAGACTCTAAGAGAACCCAGGGTTAATAAAATCTTTCAGAGACTTAGAGACTAAGCTGTCTCCAAATTTCCAAGAAGACCAGGGTTAGAGGCAAATTTTCAGAGCTAGTTAAAAGAATTCAACCAGTGCACGACAAGTGGCACAATCTAGTGAATTCTGGGAGTAAAATTCATAAAATAGAAAATTTCATAGACAAAGAAAGAAATGCACAGGATTTAAAAGATAAAATAATTAAAAGATATAGTCGATGTAAAAATCAAAAGGCAAATAAAATTAGATTTGCAGAAATAAGAAAAAATACAAAAGGATTAAAATAATGTGCAAAGTTGAAACATTAAATCAACATAGTCTTTTGATGTATCCAGATGAAATATTTTTTTGCAAAACTTGACAAAGGAGCTTTCACGGAAGATTTTCTTAGAGAATGAAAGTCAGATTTTAGAGGCAAATCATGATCAGATTTGAAAGATATTTTTGCAGAGAATGAAATCAGATTTTAGAAGAGACAGTTGCTAGAGAAGGTCAAATTTATTTGGTGGAATTAGATTTTGAAGAGGCAGTTGAAATTAGATTTCTCAGTGATAAATGAAAATTAGATTGCAAGAAGGACAGGTGAATCAAACATATATTTTAGGGTTCTTCTTCTCCTTCTATTTGTTTCCCTCTTTTCTTTTTTGTAAAGGGTTCCTATTTTCTGCTCTATTTTGGGAGGTTTCAGATTATGTTCAGTTTCTCTCAAAAGTTCAGAGCAGGTTCCAAGCATGATATCTTCTGTATATTTTTCCCTCTTCTATGCATATAGGGTGTTCTATATCCTTTCTGTTTCAGGGAAAGAACATTATTGTAACAACAAGATTTATGAATGAATTTTCAGTTTGGTTGTTTGGATATCAAGTTGTCTCCATTTTGTTTATGAATCATATAAACGAGGGCACCCATGGTGTTTTAGTTTTGTTTATTGTAAATCCTTCAATAGGGTTATTCAAGGAATGACTGTGATTTAAGATCCGTGTTCAAATCTGTATGAGTTGGAATATCAAGGGTATGCCAATCTTGTCTTTCAGTGGATGTTGAATAATGTATTGTCTATTATAGGTCTCTTCCAAGGGGAGGTTTAAATTCTTTGAGTAGGGAGTTGCATATTTGAAATACATAGGTGGATTCACAAGTAGAACTTGATTGATAGAGTTTGTCTTATCTAAGGCATATAGACATATCAGATTGTGTTGTTTTCTTTTGTTCATAATGTTCTTTGCAATGTTATGTTCATATTTGTTTCCCATTAGATAAGGCACTGGTCTATGAAAGATTTGGGGTATTTCAGAGATCCATAAATCAAAACATATTTGAAAATCATTACCCTTTCATGTTGTTGAAAGTTAAGATTAGTCTATTTTTCATACATACTCTATACCAGAAGAATATTGCATAAGAATTGAAAAAATATTGAGGTATTTGTTACCTAAAGGTCTAAAAACTACTCTATAATTATCCATCTGCAAGCTTGTATTTATCATGAAGGATTCATGTGTGTGCAGATTAGGTAATACCCACCTGAGTGATGTGGAGCTCAAAGTGAAGGAGGATGTTTTATCCTCATTAATTAGAATTTGTCTTGCTAGAATTAGGAGTTGGGAGTTATAGAGTTGATTAAGTTATTATTCTGATTTGATTCTACAATAAAAATCTCTAACAAATTGGTGACTCTACTGGGGATGTAATAGGATAGAAAGTTTAAGATGACCATTTCCTTGCTTTGCTAAATCATCCCAGAGTTTGGTTGAAGAAGAGAGTCACAAAGGAGGCCATTGAAGCTATAGAGTCATGCTCTACAAATAAATATTCCTCTTATTTTGTAAAGTGAGTTAAGTCATTTTTGTCTATCAATGCAAGGTGTCTAAAAATCTAGGTTCCTCAAAGGTATATTCATACTATCTCACAACGTGGTGAGTGGCCACTCTGAGTTCTCTAATTTGCACCAGTGTGCATGTTTGAAGAAAGACTACTAAGAAGGTGGACTGGTAATGGTAGAGGCAACATATATTTGGGCTCTTATGACTCAAAATATTGTCAAGAGAGGATTTCATATGAGGACCTATCATAAAGGGATGTGTTGAGAGTTTTCTATTTTTGAAGAAGGTTGGAGTTGGGAAAGAGATCTCAACTAATAAAAATATTTTCCTCTGCAAAGAGGTGGTGACTCTACCAAATTTCTGGAAGGTGATTTGAAGGTGACTTCAAATCAAATATTTTGTAGCAGCTTCATCATATTCTAGGTATTTTTATTTTCATTGGATAAATTCTTTTGTTCCATGAAAATCAATTATAAAACCTTTTCCTTATTAAGTGATCTAAGCACTAAGAGAAGGAACAAGGTGTGGTAAGAGGTTTGCATACTTCAAGGTTATAGTTGCATTTTTGCAAAATCAAGGGGAAGTATGTACTAAGTAAAAATGGGGGACATAGAGCATAGGGGTTATCATGACATGTCCAAATCTAGATACCCTTTATTAGAGCTTGAATTTGTTCATGCTGAAACAAAAGTGTTAAGAAAAAAGCTTCAAGAAAGGGTTCTTTTGACATTAAAAGGAAATATGAGCAGAGAGGAGGGTGAATCTCAATTTAAATTTTACATAAGTTTTTCTGCTCAAATTAAGGAGTATAGTATCTCTTTCTGTCCTCAAGAGTTTATTTGTGCTAATTTGTTTGTGAAACTTTGTTTTCTTGATTCAATTAATTTTCCAATCTCTCAGAGGGTGGAATATATTTGGAATACCATTAATTGGATGGAACATGTTGAAAATATTTCATCTAGTTATGATGATGAGGCTGAATCTAGTCATATTGAATCTAAAAATGTTGAGGATACTGAATATCAATCTAGTTATGTAGATGATGTTGAGTCTATTTATGCTGAAAGTGCTGATTATAATGCTGACAATGAAGTATATGAGAAGTAAGATGATGAAGAGGTAATTTTCTATGATAATTCTTTTAATGACAGTGACATCAATCCTAAAATTTCAAACCACATTTTTGATATTGAAGATCCTAAATTTACGGTTTCACATGAGGTTGTACCTAGTAGTGATGATATTGAGAAAGATGAAAAGCAAATTGTTATACATGAGTCTAATATGAATGTTGTATCTTATGATCATGAAAGTAATGATCCTTCTCAATATGAAACAAAATATGTGTGTAGTCAGAAAGATTATACTAATTTGATAAATGAAGATGATGATTGTGAGTGTGTATCAGAGATGAGTGTAAATGATGACTGTTGTTCACTTCATAGTGAACAAATTTTAGAGTTGTCTTATGAATATCTCAGATTTTCAAGGAAGGATAGATTTGAATCCCTACATCCCATACACATTGAGTTTGACAAGGAATGTATATCAGATGGTCAGAGTTTTGATACTTATATTTCTAATTTTCCCTGTACTCCTGTCTCACTAGGCTACAACAAGATTGAATATAACCTTCTAGATAATGAGAATATCGGTATTTGTTTTGATTTAAAGGATGAAGAGACTCTAGATATGATGTTGAACATTAACTTGGATAATTGTGTTGATAATGAATCTTTTCCTGATTCTAAATCTTTCATTGAACTATTTCATGATGAACTTTTAGTTACTCCAAATATGCAATTTCCTGATGAGTGTGTTGATATGTATCCTCCCTCAAATGAACAAGATAGTGGTTTGTATGATGCTGATAATTTGAAAGATAATTCTTTAGAGGCTTTTGATATGGATATGCAAACCACTAACAAGATGTAGGATTATAATCCTTTTGAAAAGTAGAATATGGATCATGACATGAAGTTTCCATGTTTTGATAATGATGATGTTGAATCTTGTTCTTTTTCTATTCCTGATTTATCTCCTCTTACAAAAGGTCAAAATCATTTGTATAAAATCCCTAATGTTGATGATGAGTCCAAATTTGATGTTTCTTAGATTGTTTTTACCTATCCTTTGAAGAAGGGGCTGGATCATGTCCCAAGTGATGAATGTCCTCAATATTTGCATGAGGTTTGGTATGCTATATGTATAGTTGGAAAATGGAAGCACTTCCATAGGAGACTAGTTTAGCCTTTCGAGTAAGTGGTTTGGGGTCATGATAGGAACCTCTGAATGGGTTCTTGATCTTGATATGGCTTCCCCCTGACCTACCTTTCTAACCTTCATTTCCTGACCTAAATTCTGCATTCTGGGTCTCTGACCTGTGATCCTGGGATTTGGGGACAGGGTCGACCTCCTAGGACAGGGTTGACCTTGGCCCTACCCTAGGTCAGGGTCAACTTCAGCCCTATCCTAGGACATGGCCAACCTTGACCCTGTCCCAGGGTCCAAATCCTGGGAACTTTTGGTTTTCAGGATGTCGGTCTTCACAAAAAGTCTATTCCCGCTTCTGGGTCAGCTGTTTCGGGTTTTGAATCGGTTGATTCCTAAATTATATTTAATATAGGTCCTCTCCTAGAGGTAAAGGCTTAAATAATGATTTAATTATCCTATGTAGGCCTCCTTAGAAGATTGTGCCCTAGTTTCATATAAAAGGGGACTTTCTCCTCTCATTTTCTCAAAACCACGATCAAGCAATTGAAGTCTTCTAATCAAGCATCAAGAATCCTTATGAAGTGAAGTATAAGAAAGAAACTAAGCAAGATTTGAAGAAAGCATCCATCATTCTCAAGTATCCATTTTCATGAAGGAGATCCATTGTAGGCCATTGAAGGATTCAAGCCAAAAAAGTGCCCTTTTGGTGATCTCTCCATCCATCTTCTTCCAAAGCACCTGTCAAGTTCAAGAATTCATTCAAGACTTGGTGTTGGAGATCTAAAAGAAATAGATTGAAGACATCCTTCCATTCTACATTCCATTTTTTGAAGCATACTTGTGGATCCACGGATTCGAATCCGCCACAAGGACATTACAAGCAAGGTGAATTTGAGGTTTGCTTTTTTATTCTTTATGCAATTTTAAATTACATATTGTTAGAATTAATCTTTCCTTGGTTGAAAATATGTAATTAAAAGGATAAACCAAGGTATCCTTATTTGTATTTTTCCTCTAGTCCAAGTAGGAGGACATGTCACTATTTTTTAATTCCTTTAATAAGGAAAATAGATATTCCTCCTTAAGAGGAATCACACATTTGTCACACACACAATATGAATGTGGCATCCATAGGAGTAGGGAGTTACATGAAAACTCCTCCACTCATCTTTACTTAAGAGATGTCTCTCACACACTTGCTTCAATAATCTTCTCCTCTCTCTCTCTCTCAATCTCTCATTTCTCTCATTATTGTATTGAGCTTATTGCTCTCATCCATAGGCTTTTTGCCATATTATTATTCACAAAGGGTTTTTCTTTGCTTTTCCCCTTACCAAAACCTCTTGGCTCTTTGTTGGATTCTTGGATTTTCTCATATGCTTAATGGTTGATCTTGATATCTTTATCTCACTTTTGGTTTATGGTAAAATTTTCTTGCATTTCATTTTCTTGGATTAATTCATGTTTATGTTTTCATTCTTTTAATACTTCTTACATGGTATCAAAGCTCTCTAATCCTTGTTTAAGTGTTTTGTAGGAAGGTGCCATTCAAAGAAGCAAGGTCTTCTTGTTGATCTAATATTTGTTTTGCAGATTTCTTTTGCATCTAACATTTTTTTTCTCCTTTTTGTTTCAAATCTCTTTCTTTGAATCTTATCTCTTAGTTCAGGATGGCTTACCGCCAGATCTAAGCACTTATCTCATGTTTTATTTGTAGGCTTTAACTATGTTTATTTTCAGATTTCTTTATCTCTGTTTGATTACAGATTTATCTTCTTGCTGAAATCTATTTATTATCTCTATCTAATCTGTAGGATATTCCATCATTTAGCTATATCTCTATTTATTCATTATTTACTGTTATATATATATACATTGTTTCTATTTAATATCTTGCAGGTAGCATCTATTTCATTGTGTAGGAGGATTCTCTTATTACATAGTCTCAGCTCTTATCTCAGCCCTTCTTTTTTTAATATCTGTCATTTAAAAGTCTTTTTATCTTTTTATCTTAGCAGGAAACTTTGCTATTTGCGCAGGTTTCAGCCTCCTTGCATCTTCATTTCCATTTACTCTGCTATTCATTTTTGTATTTTACTAATAGATAAGAGATTAGTAAAACTTGTGGTGGATTCCAATTGGAAAAGTTTGATGTCTCAGACCTATATGTAACTTGGTCTTAAAAGACTAGCAAATATCATAAAGTCTATCCTATTCCAGGTCTGGAACTTTATGTTTAAAATGTGAGTAATCTCTTATTATTTATTAGTAATACTTGTGCTGTTTTGAAATGACAGTTTGCGTCTATGTTTATACACTATAATTACATTTTAATGAATCGACAGCAAGTGTTTCTAACATATATAGTATCTTGAGGTTTGTATCATCTAAAGTTTGGCATATATCTGTCTTCCTAGCAGCAACTATCATAAACTATCATATATCCTAGCAGCTCTATCCCAGCGCATAGCAACAGCTCTTCCATATACCCTGCACAGCTCTATACATTAGCAGGAGTATTGTTTGGCGCAGCTTTCCTTGTTGCTCTCCTCCTTTAACATTGCACAACATTAATATTCTTTCTTTCAACTTAGCGCAGCAGCATCAAAGAGTAATACAACCTTGCACAGCAGCATCCATACCTTGCGCAACAGAAGGACACCTCTATTGTTTCCTCTTTGGCGCAGCTGTGGGCATCAAACAACATTCATATTTTAAGTTACAACTTTCCTCTTTTCCTTAAGTAATATGCCTCTTCAGTTGTAGGCTAAATAAATAAATAAATGGGGTCTTAAGTCATAATGTTTGTGCTTTAGATAGTTTATACTGCAAAATATCAAATTTTAACATTACACCTGGATATAACTGTGGCCGGTTGTTGCTGGTTTGAATAAGATTTTATAATAAGTTACCGCCACTCTAAATAGTGGTGTTCTCCATCTGTAAATCCAATTTATTCTTAACTTTGTGCAGAATTTGAATGGAATTTGTAGATCATTCTTTTATGATTTAACAGTTTTGACAGGTTGGAGTTATGTCTTCTTATTATAGTATTAACTAGTAGATTCCTTTCTGACTTTTGCATCATTCTTGGTCTAATTTATTTCAGTTCATTCTTTATATTCCCTGATCTCTTTTATTCTCTGTGATGCATCTAATTTTAGTATAGTTTGAAATATCTTTGTCTCATCTATATTTGATTTTAATCATAGTCAAATCTATAGTTATTGATATCAATTTTAATTTTTTTTTTGATAATCATATCTGTAATTTCTTGGTAATATAATTCATTCATTCACAACTAATTCAAATCTGTTAAATAGTTTAATGTTCACTTATTAATTTAACAAATTTGTTCATTTTTTTATAAAAAGGTAAAAAGCTTAATCGTCAATACTTTTTTTTCACTCCATATTATTTAATATCGCTTCACTTTTAAGTTATTCATTTCATTTCTCATCAAATTCAATTACTAGTTCTATAATTCGTTTCAATTAAAAATTGTTTCACCATTTACGTTAAATTTTTAAAAAAAATTTAATATCTTTATTTACCTCTTATATTAAGAAGTTAACATTAAGTAAATCTTCTTTTTCTTAATCTTGCACATTATTTTTACACTGTTATTTACTTTGTGTAAGTTAATTTGATCAATTTATTATGTCTACTTTAATCCCAGAAATCAAGCTCAACAGTTCTAATTATCATCAATGGAAAACTCATGTGTCTTTTTTATTTTGATTTAAACATTTACTTGAAGTTGCTACAGATGTAGTTATTGAACCAGCTACCTCTGCTTCACAAGCAGAAAAAGATGCATGGAAGACCAAAAATGAAGAAGCCCTTGGTTTAATTGGTCTCTCCGTCATCCCTGATCTTTATTTCCTAATTGGACATTGCACCAAAGCTCATGAAGCATGGGCCATTCTACAACAGACATATGAAAACTCATCGAAATATCGTAAGATTCAACTCCAAGACAACTTGGAGGACTTAAGGTATAATGATTTTAAAAATATGGATGAATTTTTACTTAAGTTTGATGCAGTTAAAACTCAACTAAGTGGTGTTAATGTTAGTTT
>MU225900.1:2342634-2381901 GCA_018584345.1 Thuja plicata | reverse complement strand
TTGGAGGCCATTGAAGGATTCAAGCCAAAAAAGTGCCCTTTTGGTGATCTCTCCATCCATCTTCTTCCAAAGCCCCTGTCAAGTTCAAGAATCCATTCAAGACTTGGTGTTGGAGATCTACAATAAATAGATTGAATACATCATTCCATTCTAAATTCCATTTCTTGAAGAATACTTGTGGATCCATGGATTCAAATCTGTCACAAGGACATTACAAGCAAGGTGAATTTGAGTTTTGCTTTGTTATTCTTTATGCAATTTTCAATTACATATATTAAGGTTAATTCCAAAACCATGGTTTGACCAAGGCAAACCCCTTTCCCCCAAGAAACAAACTTTTTTCTTGCAGGTATGAGTTCAAGACTGTAGATCTGAGGCCAGATCTGGATACCCTTTTTGGATTTCTTTCAGACTGTGCAAACAGGGACACTTTTAGAGTTGAGCAGATCGAGTTGGCAAAAGTAGTATAGGGTCAACCATTTTCATAAGACGACATCAGAATGGAAAAATATTTATGGGTTTTGTCCGTCTCTGTGTTCTGGTTTGGTATCAACTGCCAGCATCTCCAGAAATAGTCTACAGATCTCAAAAAACAACAATCTTTGATCTACCATTTTGTAAGGTTGGTACTTTCTCCTATTCTTTTCAATTACTATCATTAATCATATTAATCAATCAATTTACATAATTTAAGATCCCCTTTCTTGGTCTCTTTCCAAATAGTGGATTCATTTTTGTATTAACCCTTTGGGGTTGATCAAAATTGGATCTCCTATTTGTGTATTTGAGGGTGAAAGAAAGGAGAATCTTATCTTCCCTTAATCACAATCACAATTGCAATATACAATCAATAAAATTCAAGTAAGTGTAAAGTAGGGTTAAGGAAATCAACACAAATAAAAATTAACAATTCAAACCCCCCGCCCTTAACCAAAACTTTTTCATCTTTACACTATATTATCCTTTGATGTGAAAACTACTGATGTGGATGGATCCAATATTGTTAACTCCAACGATATAGAAGAATTTGAGTCCTTTCCTTTTCAGTGGGATAGTGATTTTCCAAGATGTGGCCTAAGGATTGAAGATGGTAAATATTGCATTATCCTAGTTTCTTCTTATCTAATGAATATAGCATGCATATGCCAAACAATTTACATTCTCATACTCTGCCTAGTTTTCATATAATTTTAGACGATGAATGTGCTGATAATTATTTATGTGATGAGCTAATACAAGATGACAGTAGGTCAAATTAGATTGATGAAAGTGGTATTGTTATCTTGTTTCTTAAGCAACAAGTAGAGAATTTTGTTTTTGATAGAGCTAAGAGTTGATTTTAGTTTTGGGGCTTTTGGCCTTTTGTAAATATTTTTGTGCTTGTATAGTTCCTTTCCTTTCCCTTCAGTTGTGTGGTGTGTTTTCTTTCAATAAAGGGTTCCCAATTTTTGAAAAGAGAAGAGAGGAGAGAAAAATATCTGATTTGATTTTATGGGTGGTCTACTTCTACCAATGATTCTAAATTCTCTGCATTTCTGCATGGGTCACACGTCCTCATTCAGAGAAACTATTGGAAATCCAAAATTTTGGGTACATTTTGGAGTGACTATACTAAAATTTTCCCTAAGTATGAGTTGCTGCCCTAAAAATATTTTGTGAGAGGTCAAGTAGCAAGTGACCTCATGTTTCATGAGATACCACTTGGAGAGTGGTTTCAACACCTTTCATTTAGAAAATGTAATGGGTTTCAAGTATTAGTTTTCAGTTTTGACATGTTTTGGAGGTAGTGATTTGGAGGTGTTTGCCCAAATCAGCACTTTGCATGTTTTCATAATTTCCTAAGTTACCCACTTCAAAGGTTTGTATCTAATGCGTGGTTGTTAGTCAAGACATAAGGGTTTTTTCATTGTTTTTTAGGCATGGAATTAATCCCTCTTGTCCATTTTCAGATCCCTATGAGCTCATTTGATAACTTTACCCAAGCCTTTCCATGTGCATTTTATTCTGGGTTACCAAGTGAAAATGTAGATTTCTAAGTGCCTTACTTTGAGGTCTCATCATTTGTCCCCAGTTCAAGATTTTGAACAATTAAAAGTTCCCCTGCATTGCAAACCTAGAAGTGAATTTATTTGAATATTTTCAGACTCGGACCAATCCATTTAACTACTTTTCCTAGCTGATTCCAAATCAGATTTCTGCATTTTACTGTGTTAAAGCTCAAAAACTTTTTAAGTGATTGATTTTGAGATGCAGTAATAATTGATCAGTTGATCATCTAAGAAAGTTAATTTAAGATTCATATTCCCTGTGTGAAGGTGAATTTATTTTCAAGGTTCTAGACTGTCATGGTCTTATTTGATGAGTTTTTAAAATCAGAACCCAAAGCAATTTGTGCAGATTGATAGTGTTAAACAAAATTGCATTTATAGAATAGTTACTTTCAAAGAATGGTAACTTTTTAATCAGATGATTTATTTGAGATGAGAGTGGTTTCCCTTTACTCTATATATGAAAATTTTCTACCTAGATTAGAGGTTGGGCCTCAAGGCATGTTTTCCTATTTTTGCAAAGGCCAATCCAAATGAAGTTTTTGTTGTCTTGACATTTGTACCTGTATAGTATTTCAAAATCACCATGTTTCATCGGTTACTCCTTGCACATGGAGTAAGATCTGAAAAATACCTTTCACATGCATACTCAGTATGTTTACAGAATCACTATGCCAAGTGATGAATCCTCAGGAGTTGATCCAGTATCTTTCCAAGTTGCATTTTCATGGGCAAGGTTTTGTATGTGTTTGAATACTTCCAATTGTAGAATGAATAAAGTGGCTCATTTTGATCAATAATATCTTTTAACCCTGATGTATTCATGAAATACCTTTGGCATGCATATTCACATGTTGGAAGAAAGCATGGGTTTCAGAATGTATAATAATGTGAGGTTTTCTGATCAGTTTTTAAGGCCTTTTGTTGTTTGCATGATCAGTTTGCAAAGATGCACAAGATGGATTGTTGTCATTTCAAATTCAATGCTTTATGGTCCTGCTCCACTAATGGCCATGTTTGGGTAATTTGTGGTGAAATCATTTTCAAAATGTTATAGATGAACAAGAGGTTCAAAGTAGCCTATCAACATTGACAATTTCATAGATTAGAGAGGCGTTGAAGATGATAAAAGTGTTTTTAATAATGGGATTTACGCCAGTGTTAGACAGATTGTTCTAACTCAAGGGGAAGGTATTGCTCAAAGGGGATTTTAAAAGGTTAAATCAAATGTATGTTGAACTTGGACATTTTTCTACTTGATCTCACCCGTTAGATTAAACAAATAATAACACCTTCCTTGCAACACAAATTACATGAGCTAGTTTTTCTCATTACCCAATCAGAGTCATCTATAGCTTAGCTGTATGTATTGTTGTGAATCATCATTCATCATTTCTCATCTCCTTTCCATAATTTAATTCCCCTCTTCTTTCCTTTCCTTGTTATCTTCTATGGCTTCAATTAAATCATCAGTTTTGTTCTTCTACATGATGCCCATATTTCTTATGATATCTTCATTGGCTAGGGATGAAAAGAAGTTGGTGTTTTAGATGCAAGAAACTACTAGGGAGAAAATTCTATGGTGGTAAGATTTGGTGGATTGAATAGAATTTCTTCAACTTTCAGAACATTAGGAAGAGTGAAGGGATTAACGATGGACACTAGCTACACATCTTTCCATTTGGAAGTGTCCATTGTATTCGAGAATGAAATACAATAGCAGCAATATGGAATTTTTAAATCCAACTTGCAGGTGTAAGATAATTAAAAATTTCTATGCTTAAAGTAGAGGTAGCCCTCACCAAATGCGTGCGTAGAAAGTGGGGAGACAAATTTCATTGCCAAATGCATATTGTTGGAGTAAGAACAAAGAGAGTTTGCATAGTGCAATAAGAGGAAAGAAGCCCAGGCATGTTTGTTACACTAAAAACATGTAAACATATAAGAGGGCTGCATGGCATGTTAAAGGCTATGCAATATATTGTTTAAGTGTCTGCGTAGAACATGCTAGAGACCAGAAAATAAAGAAGGCAACACATATGGAGGTTCTTACCTTACATTTGAATGTGAACAAAGAAGTATTGCATTGTAATACAAGGAAATAGCCTGCACTGAAGGTGTCAAACAAAAGTAAAGAGCTGCGAGCGCATGAAAATGAGAAATTTAGAGCCTGTGCAACATATGGAGGAATAAGAAACCAAGAAAAATGATTAAAATGTCTACGCAAGTTTAAGAGAAGACAAAATGTATAGAAAACAATGTAAGTGCAATTAGAAAGCATAAATCCCACACTCAGCAAGAAACAACAAGAAGCCCGTGCAGAAGGAAAAGGAACTTCTAGGCTGGAGAAATTCATAAAAACTTTAGTCCCACATTCATTAAACAAGGAAAGTTTTTAGTATTTTTATACATTGAAGCTTGCATTTTAATATGAATAAGAAACCAAGAGGCTCCTTGGTAGGCCCTTGGCTAGAGGACTAAATGTGTGATTGGCCTCACTATTTTGGGTGCCAGAATGAAAGAGACTTTAAAAAATTGAAGGGGATTAATCCCACATTGGTCCCACAAGAGAGCTTGGAGGGATTTATAAACCAAAACACAAACATAATAAAATGTGAACATGAGAAAAAGGCTCTCCACGTGTGCATAGGAGGTGCATTGGGAAGCATGCCCAGATGACCAAGATGAAATTTTGGCGATGACATGGTGGACAGGTGGCATAGATGGTGACAAGGATGAAAGGACATGTGGTGAGCGGTCATGAATTCATGCAAGAAAATTGCGGCCAAGCTAAATCGTGTGAGATTCAGTGACTGGTGGTCAACTAACTGCTTGTGGGATTGCGAATGCTAGCAGTTAGAGGAAAAAACCTTTCTGAGATCACCAAACTAACCACACGCCAGGTTGCAAGATGTTAGCGGTTAACTACCAAAGATGCTGAGATCACATGACTGAATGTTAACTAACTGCTATGCAAAGTCTCCAGATGGAAACTGTTAAGTGTTAAACCTTTAGAGATCATGCATGAACTGTTGGATCAAGATTGAGATCAAGGGCTCGAGTTAAGTCTTGAAGTAAACCCAGTGTTAGAAAAATTGTTCAGAGACTCATAGATGCATTGTGCAAGGTTAAATCATGGTCAAGGTAGGGTTAAGTAAATGTTTATCTAAGACTTAGAGACTAAGGATTATCTCCAAGTCTCTAAGAGAACCCAGGGTTAAGAAAATATTTCAGAGACTTAAAGACTAAGTTGTCTCCAAATCTCCAAGAAGACCAGGGTTAGAGATAGAGTTTTAGAGCCATTTAAGAGAAACCAACCAGTGCATGAGAAGTGGTGCAATCTGGTAAATTCTAGGAGTAAAATGCATAAAATAGAGAATTTCATAGACAAAGAAAGAAATGCACAGGATTTAAAAGATAAAATAATTAAAGGGTATAGTCTGTGTAAAACTCAAAAGGAAAATAAAATCAGATTTGCATAAATAAGACAAAATGAAAAATGATTAAAATAATGTGCAAATTTGAAACATTAAATCACCATAGTCTTTTCCTATAGCCAAATGAAATATTTTACTGCAAAAATTGACAGAGGAGCTTTCACAGAAGATTTTCTCAAAGGATGAAAGTAAGATTTTAGAGGCAAATTATGATCAGATTTGAAAGATATTTTTGAAGAGAATGAAATCAAATTTTAGAAGAGACAGTTGCTAGAGAAGGTCATATTTATTTGGTGGAATCATATTTTGAAGTGACAGTTGAAATTAGATTTTGAAGAGACAGTTGAAATCATATTTTGAAGAGACAGTTGAAATCAGATTTCTTGGTGATAAATGCAAATTAGATTACAAGAAAGACAAGTGAATCAAACATAGATTTTAGGGTTCTTCTTCTTCTTCTTATATTTATTTCCCTCTTTTATTTTTTGTAAATGGTGCCCATTTTCTGCTCTATTTTGGGAGGTTTCAAACTATGTTCATTTTCTCTCAAAAGTTCAGAGCAGGTTCCAAGTGTGGTATCTTCTGTATATTTTTCCGTCTTCTATGCATATAGGGTGTTCTGTATCGTTTCTATTTCAAGGAAAGAAGATTATTGTGATATAAAGCTTAATGAATGAATTTTTATTTTGGTTGTTTGGATATCAAGTTGTCTCCATTTTTTTTCTATATCATATAAACGAGGGCACCCAGGGTGTTTTAGTTTTGTCTATTGTAAAGTTTGCAATAGAGTTATTCAAGGAATGACTGTGATTTAAGATTTGTATTCAAATGTGTATGAATTGGAATATCAAGGGTATGCCAATATTGTCTTTCAATGGATATTGATTAATGTATTGTGTATTCTAAGGTCTCTTCCAAGGGGAGGGTTAAATTCTTTGAGTAGGGAGTTGCATATTTGAAATATATAGGTGGATTCACAAGTAGAACTTGATTGATAGGATTTGTCTTATGTAAGGCATATAGACATATCATATTTTTCTATTTTCTTTTGTTCATAATCTTCTTTGAAATGTTATGTTTGACTCTATTTCCTATTGGATAAGGCACTAGTCTATGAAAGATTTGGGGTATTTCAGATATCCATAAATCAAAACATATTTGAAAATCATTTCCCTTTCATGTTGTTGAAAGTTAAGATTGCTCCAGTTTTCAGACATGCTCTATACTAGTATAATATTGCATAAGACTTGACAAAATACTGAGGTATTTGTTACCTAAAGGTCTGAAAATTATTCCACAGTTATATATTTGCAAGCCTGTATTTGTCAGAAAGGAGTCATGTGTGTGCCGATTAGATAATACCCACCTGAGTGATGTGGAGCTCTAAGAGAAGGAGGATGTTTTATCCTTGTTAGTTAGACTTTGTCTTGCTAGAATCTGGAGTTGGGAGTTATAGAGTAGATTAATTTATTAGTCTTATTTGATTCTAATAGAAAAATCTCTAACAAGGTCTTGACTGGTAAATCAATCTTGGTCAGCACTCGGAACAGTGCATTTTTGCAATTAGAGCATGTGAATTTTGAGTGACTTTCCTGATGTAACCAACAATATCCGGGAAGTAGAAGGATGTTAGGGTCCACACCCTTTTGTAGGTGCTTCATGCTTGTTTTTATACTATCGATGAGGTTTTGAAAGATGTCTTCATCAATGTTGGGGTGTAGTAGGCCTTGCATTGGACTATGGCCTTGCTCATCAACTTCTCTGGTTTGGAACATGAAAATTTCATTCGTCCGATAGGTTCCTAGTTCATTTTTTGTGAACATGAATTTAGTAGGATTATTATATTCAGTGATCATCCTTATTAAATTAGGCTCCGCATCAATCTTGATTTGGTTGTTCAGCCCTTTCCATGGTAACTATAGTTGCATGAAATCTATGGACAACCATCCTCTCAAGCATTTGGTCCATTTTCTTCTCAGTATCATTCCATACATTTTGAGAATTTTTACCACGTGCACATCAATGTACTTTTGTGTCCTTGGGCTAGCAAATAGTTGGATATGTACGTCCTTGAGATCACCAATTACCTTAACTTATGTCTTGTCGAGTTGGATCACCACTCTATTTGTTGTTTGCGGAATCATTCCTAGTTTTGGCAAATGGATAAAGGTGTGACATTAGAAGATGCTCCAGAATTGATCAGGTAGTTGTGTAGGTTCTTCCTAAATATCTGCAAACTAAGAAGGAATGGTAGTACCTCTATCTTGTCTTTGAAAATCACCAAGAAAGCTTCAAAAGAATTGAAATTAGAGGTGGTCTTTAAATTTCTAGCTATCGTTCCTTGTTTTGAATGGTTCAAGGACTTCAAGAAAACTTCTCTCTGAGAAGGGAAGCCTTGGATCATCTTGAACATCGATGTGTTAGCCTAGGTTTTATTTAGTTCTTCAACGGTAGTATATTTTTCATTTGACCATGCCGATTTTTTGTAACTAGTGAATGTGTTTGGTGGGGATGAGGCAGGGGCATTCGGTCCTCTTGGTGGCATAGGATTATTGCTTTCTTGGGGATCTTGTGGAGTTGGATTTTTACTCAGAGGTATATCATAGGTTCCTTTTGACTTTGTGTATTGTAGATGTTAGAATAATAAATAGAAAAATGCAAATATTAATGCACGAAAGAGAACACAAAGACACAAAGATTTAACGTGGTTCACCCAATCCCTAGGCTACGTCCACCAACAGTGAGTCCAATATCTTTATTTTTATCCATTAATTACAATCTAAAACCTACAACTCAATACCGCCATAGGAAGCTACAAAAATCCCTCATTCCATAAAATCTTGAAACTCTAAGCCCTTTTCACAAGCATATTTGACCTAACTGAATTAGGGCAAAAAATACTCCGACTAATAGAAAATCAATGGTCGACCCTTTACAATATTAATAAGTCATTATTGGCATTGAGGGGCACTGCCCCTTGACCCCATCAGGGGCTCTACCCCTTGACCCTACCTGGGGCGCTGCCCTAGGACCCCGCAAGGGGCTCTGCCCCTTGACCCCGAGCATGGGGCGCAAATAGATATGTCTAGGGGAAACTGCACCGAAAGAAACTGATTCTGATTAGGTTCCACATACATAATAGTAGGAGTTTTGATGATCATTCTGGAAGGCATGAAATTTTGATTATTTAGGCTCATTTTCCTTTTGGAACGGGAACACAGACTCTTCTTCTCCTGAATAGGGGCCCAATTTTTCTCCATTTCTGGATTCATAAGAGTCAAACATCATGGCGTTGAACTGATTGGGTGGCTCTTTTGGATCCTAGGGATACTGATTATGGGAGTTTCTTCCATATCCATTATTGTTTTGGTGTGGATTTGGAGCCCCAAAAAAGTTGGCCTCCGCAGTTTCATAGGTGTTAACATTATCTGTCGGTACACTACCATTGTTGGGTTGTGTGTGCCATGGTCTATTCAGTCTTTTCTATCCAAATGGCTTATCCTATGTATTTTTTTTATTGTTGTAAGTGTTAAAAATCTGATTCTGATTTATGGGATAAGCACTTGGATGAGCCGGTGCTTGTTGGTATCCACTGTGGTTCTAGGAAGGATTCAACTTCATCCAGGTGATCTCATTCATGAGCTGGGACAAGTTCTTCTTCATGGCATCTAATTTAGAAGCTAAATGAGTATTGGTCTGAGGTTGGGGCACAAACCTTTGTTCTCTAAATGTGTTTTTATGAGCCTTGTAAGTGGGCTAAGTGATGAATGGTGGTAGGGCTATGAATGACTATGCCAGAATCACATTCATCGGATGTGGATGAGTGGCCAAAGATTGACTACTTTTTTAAATGGATGTGGGGAAACAAAATTGTTAATGATGGGTATGGTTTCAAATTTCCCCTCTTGCAGATCCATTTTTTGTGTGAACATTATGGCCTCATTATACACTTTTTCTATGGTGTCTCTATTTGTAGGCAAGAGTCATCTCATAAAATTTAGGTGAAAGGATCCAAAGATTTGAGGTAAACTTGTATGACACCTGCCTCTGGTATGGTGTAAGGAGCTTCCATCTTTTCATGCATTTTGTGGAAATGATGATTGAACATGGTGATGGGATGCTTAGGATCTTTTATCATTGTTATGAACTGGTGATGTGTCATAGCCAGATCCATATACAACTTAAATTGATTAAGAAATTTGGTTTCAAACTTGTTCCATGCAGAGATAGATCCTTGTGGTAAATTCAGGTACCATTTGTATGTAAATTCTCCCAAATTTTATGGGAAAAGATGATAGACAACATATTTTTGGGAAATATCCTTACGATTACAAATTTATCTGAAGGCACAGATGTGTTCTTCTACTGTCCTTGATTTGCCATATATGAAACATGTACAAAAATTCTCTAGGTTTTTGGGAAGTTCATGGAGCTTCCCAATAAAATTCAATGGTGATCTTTGTGCATTGGTGAAGAAATCCATTGGATGAGGTTGTTGCAAATTCTAATTTTGCAAGTTCTGATTTTGATTTATGGCTGTGGGAACAGTCAAGACAGTGATGTGTGATTTCTGTCCAAGCGGGTTCTGTGACTTGGTAGGATGGTGAGAGGAGTTCTCTCTTTTCTTCCCTTTGTTGATGTGAGCTCTACGATGGTGAGTGAGTTCAATGAACTCTCTTATTTTTAGAGATGATCTAAGCACTCACTCAAACCATTCTAGGGAAAAGGATCCAATGTTATCTATATTTTCTATCTTGAGACCCTCCTTCTAGTGCCACTTCTGTTGAGCATTTTTTTTACACAAGTTAATAGCTAGGATCTCGAGATTCAATTTTCTCTCTTGAAAGAATAACAAAGTTATTCCCAAGGTTCTCCGGGTTCATGGTACAACCTGCTTGGTTACTCAATTGAAGATAAATGTGAATGTTCATGAGGAGGCCTTTGCTGGTATGTTCAAGACATCAAACTACAAAAAAAATTTAGTACTTTTTGGTTTTTCAATTTATCAAAGATGTGTGTTTTAACTAAGGATGCAATTTTGTATTTTTTAAAGATGATTACTTTCAGAATTATGACATAATTTAAATGAGTAAGGTGACAAGAAATGAAATAAACTTGCTGAAAATGAAATCCTAATGGACATAAACCATTGTCAATCTTCCTTTGTGAAATGAATGATGGAGATATTCAAAACAAACCCATGAAGTATAAATTAGATGATGCCACAACTCTATACTTTATGGATGCAGTCATTTGGAGAGAAAATGTATTCACTCATGCAAGATTTTCAAAACTTATCAAATTGTGAAGCCACCAAGATGTGTACACACACAAGATGGATTTATTTTTAAGCCCAATAGATGATCTTTTCCACACATTCATCACAAAAAGGTAGATAGAAAACAACAAACTGCAACTAATAGAAACATAGATTCGAAACACAATAAAGAATTGGCTCTTTGAAAATAATGAACAAGCATGCACAAATTCATCACTTTCTCATAGATAGCAGAAAATATCACACCTCAAATGAAGCACAAAACTGTAGATTTTATTACATTAGGAATATGACCCTATTACATTGCTTTTGATTACAATATATAGAGTTTTGATCCACAAACTTTGAATGCCAAAATTAGGGCATCAGAGACTCTAAATTAATGAAAGTAAGCTAAAACAAGAACTTTGTTGAAAGGAAACTATTGCTAACTAATACTAAACAACTTGCATGGATTTTGAATCCATTTACAATTAGTTTGTCCATGGAAGAGGATTCAAACTCATCAAGAAAAGAGAGAGAATTAAGATGGGGTTCCTCTGCATGCAACTGGAGTCTCCTTCTTGATCTTGGAGTTCTCCCTTAGAATCTTCATCTAGGGTTCTCTCTATGGTGGGAACTGATAGGGGACCCCTAGTCCTTCAAAAAAAAGTCCAGTTAGGCAACCATCTGATTTGGAGTTTAACTTCCATGCAAAAAAGTGATCTCACTGGAAAGACCCTAAAATTCAGACCCCGACCTCTGCTCTGAAGTTTTCAGGTACCCAAAAAATGCTAAATGGTTAAGTGTGAAAAAATTATTTCTACAAAAATGGATGAATGGATCTTAGGAATCAGTTGGTAAATACTTCCAGATGGGAATCCCGGAGCCTTTTTATTATCTCTTGAACCTCTTCTTAATTTATCTCTTTCCTTTTTACTTTGTCTATCCTTTGTTCTTTCTTCTCTCTGAAGATGGTCAATATGGAAGCAAAGAACTTGATTTATTCTTTGTGCTCTGACATTACCTGCATGTCTTCCTTGGAGTAGAACAATTGGTGTAAGGGCTCTTTGGTGCTAACAACTTCTAGAATATCTTTGAACTATTGCACTTCCTCTTTCACTGCATGCAATATCTTCTTATCATGGTCTCGGTATAGGTCCAGATCAATCCCTATGAAAAACCCTCTATCTCGCCTACCCATTCCATGACTTCCTTATTTTTTTCCATTATGTGGGCTAGGAACTCTTGGAAGACCTTAATTGTCTTGGTCACATGCTTGATCCATGTTCTTAAGTTATCTAGGTATTTTCCCTCATATATCTTTACTAGGACCTGGAAGCGTTGCTTCTTAATTATCTTTATGTCTTGGAGGGCAGCTTGCCATTTGGTTATCTCTGAATGCATGCCATCTTCACTCTCCATTTGGTTAATCAAATTTTTTGTTTCAATCAAGATAACTTTGTAAGGTTTAAACACCAATCTGATAACCCCTTCTTTGTATTTCTCAAAGTCATTCTTCCAGTCTGCAGCTGCTTGGATGAAGGAAGGGGTCATTCCTGCCAGTAAATCTGGAGTGGCCCTTTTCTCTAAGATGACCTACAATGTGGTTTCCATACAACTTGGGTCAATGGGACCCACTATCTTATGAATGAATTTCATTAGGGCCTCATTCTACTCTATTAAGGACTTGATTGTCTCCTCGTCCTTTCTCATAAATCCTAAAGCATTCTTCAAACCTAGAGTTTCTAATATCTTACTCCCTTCCCTGGTGGGCTCACCCAAGTCTACCTCTTCAAGTGTATAGTCTTTGGGGGTCACCTTTGCTTGAGAGGTACTAATGGAAGGAAAAAATAATTGGTTTTTCCAGTGACCCCTAGTGCCTGGGTGACATAGGCTATGGTCCTCGCTAGTATGTTGGCTTCTACCTAGTGAAAATATTTCCCCAAGAATGCCATGTCTGTATCTTCCCCTTCTTCCTCATTCATGTAATTTTTCCTCTTAATTTGAATCTCTTTAGTAAATCAAGTAGGTTTTCTAAAGGCGATGATCGGCTTATATGGGGAAACATGGAGGATTGAAGCCAAGTTTTGTGATCTTGGGGTCAAATTCTCCACTGACTCTTTATTTTGTTCCCTCTCTTGCTTACCTTCTCCCTTATCCATTCCTTCTTTGTGACCTTACCCTTCTCCCCTTTCTTCCTTCCCTTTATCTTCTTGTGCATTATTTGGTTTATCCTTATCACATCCTTCATGTCCTAAGGAACTAACTGATACTTTTGTATTAAGGCCAGTCATGGCCTCTAGTGTCATTTTGAAAGGTGACATGGCTTCTAAGCTTATTAACCCCTGAGGAGTTGGGATGAAGAACGGTAGAGGAACTAATGGTGGTGGAGTAGGTGTTGGCACTATGAGTGGTAGAGTAGGAATAGGCACTATGAGTGGCAGGGTAGGAATAGGAAGAGTTGGAATGGGAGGTGGGAGAGTAAAAGTTCAAGGAGGTGTAGTTGGCATTGGAGTTGGGAGAGAAGGTGGTGGAGTAGGGATTAGAGGTGGGAGAGAGGTTGATGGAATGTGAATGTGAGGTGGTGGAGTAGAAGCGAAACTTTCTCCCATGGCTTTATCCCTTGTTATGTCCTGAGCTGCTGTGGTATCTTGATTTTTAGGCCCTTGGCCTGTGTTGGAGCTTATCCCTATGATTGGCCTATTTGGTTGGGGATTTGTGAATTGTGCCAGAGGTGGAGTGAGTATCACATGTAGTTGGATAATTGTGGGAGATCCCATGTTGAATCTTGTTGTTGAATCAAGTGTATCCTTTTCCTGGTCTGCAAAACCTTCTAGGCCTTCAAAACCAGATATCTGAAACTCATATGATCCTAAGGAATCCAGAGGATTGTCTTGATCCTTAGGATCTTCTATGTGTTTCCTAGAAATCTCATTTTATTTCCTTTTATGAGATTTTTTCCTCTTAACCAGAGGCACATCTTCCTCTTCTTATGGTTCCTCTTGACCCAGAAGCTCTTCTCCTTTTATAAATCTTCCATATTTTGGTGGTAGGGGGAGATTGGCTAGAAGTGGAAGGGCCTTCATCTTGTGGGGTCTTTTATGATCCTACTGGAGGATATATCTACCCAGTCATCCTAGTTTTGGGAGCCTTATGCCTTGGATTTGAATCATACTCTACTGCACATTCATGACCATATACTGTCTTTGGTTTTTGAGGTTGGGCCTTCTTATATAGGGGTACCATATACTTCTCACCACATTGCTTATCCACCTTCTTAGGTGGATCCATCAATGTGTTCACCAGGATTGGATCCATCTTATAAGGCCTCTTATTCCATGTTTCTATTTTTGGATCACGTGCCTAGCTCAAAATTCAATATCATTATTCTCATCCTTATCAATTTTTGCATTCATGATGGGCCTATTGTATATTTTGTCCTCATTGTAAATTGACTCCAGAACCCTATATGAATCTTTATCCCAAACCTATGGGGGATACTAATCTTTAAGGCCTCTTTTTCTAGTGCAAGCGATATCATTTAGTAGTCCCTAATCCTTACCTCATTTTTGTCCACATGGTTTATCCAATGATCTTCTAGGTGGGGTTCATGGATGTAGAACTTGCCAATGATATGGTTGTATGTACCTATGATGTCAAATCTAGGCCAGACTATTTTGTATAGGTGAAGTGGGAACTCATCCTACTTGAAGGACAAGGATTTGTAAACCTTCATGTCTTGTAGAGTGTATGGGCTCAAAAAAATAGGGAAGTCCCAAAAATGCTTCTTATTATGTTTTATGTGTTCATAAGCATCTGCAAGCTGCCTGGCCATTTCTAGAATAATTACCCAATCAGATGGGTACCTTGGCAACTTCTTTGGGTTCAAAGTAGACCCTGCAACCCAAATATATGTGAATGTTCTAAATTATATGTAATAGGCCCCAATGGTCCTCACCTTAGAAGCTTCTTCCTCTGACACCCTCTTCTCAAAATCACCTTCAATAGATCAGATGATCACAGAGATGAAAGCGTCATTCACTATTTTGTAATCTGGGTTGTCTTCTAGCATACTTGCCTTTTTACTAGGTGTGGATATAAAACATGGGTCCATGAATTTTGGTCATTGATGTTCCCCCTCTTAGTAAGCCCTAGATAGTCTACCCATGTGGCTAATAAGTACACTATGTATGTACTCATATATAACTTAGAATTGTGTTTTATCATAGTCATTTGTTCATCTAATCTATCATTCATAATGTTGCCACAATTGAACCTGGCCTTGCAGCCTCTGATCTCCTCTATCAGTGGAATCATCCAATCCTCTAGTTAGATGGAATGAGGTAGTCCATACACTAAACTTAGTAGTTTCACTACTGCCTGGATGTCATCTTTTAAATATCCCCTCCCGAGGTCTATATTATCCAGCTTGTTCTTTGCAAGAGGTTTCTTGAGGTAGTTTTCATTTACAATCGCGTACGCCTCTTCACCTTTGTTTTAGAACCACCTAAGTCCCTTTTCAATGAAAAATTCATAGAACTTATCTATGCCCTTATGGAGGTGGAATACCTCTTCTATGACATCTGGCCTTATGTCCAGCACCACCTATCCTTCTGTGTTCTAGACCACCCTTTCATCTGGAATGTAGTGGTTTTCTAGGGTCATGATCAGCTCAGATGAGGAGACAGCCACTAGGTGGGCTGCTGCATTAACCAGGCCTACTGAGGTGTAGTCCTTGGATCTTCCTGATGGTTGGGAACATCTTACTAGGAACTCATCCTAGTCTACATTCCCGATGTCTGTGTCTATTATTTCTATGTGTTTTCTCCCAATCTTTGAAGGGGGTGTTTCCCCTTATATAGGTACTTCATTAAGGATGTTGTTTGTTTCTTAAGCATTCCTTCAAGAAACATGTAAGTATCAGTGTCTTTATTGAAAGGAAACTACAAAAATAGGGAAGAAAAATGATTAATCTAGGAAAATAGAAGCGGGAGGCTCTTAAGTAGCCAGAAATGTAGATTTTGCACTTTTGGCTTTTTCAAGCTTTGAGACACTGAAAACTAGGCCAGGGTTTGAAAGGACCAAAATTGAAAAAATAGAAAGCTAGGAGGAACAAACCTTCTCAATCTTTTAGAGTGCAAAATTCCAAATGAAATCTCAGACTTGGAAAGTCTGAAACTTTCAGAGGGAAGACCAAGTTTCGGTGACCTTGACTTGTCTGTGTTTTAGATGTTTTGGAGGAACAAAATGCCAAAAATGTTGAAGATGCGAGAAACACTTGCATGAAAACAACCCGACCTAGTTTTTGGCATTTTGGAGGCCAAAAACCTACAACACGATTGTGACAAGAAACCCTATCGCTATCAAAACAAAGAGGGAAAAACACAGTAGGAGAGTGCCTCCTCTACAAGCCCAAGGATGCAAACCCTAGGGGCTTGGGGAAGAGAACATGACTCAAATTGAAAAAAACAAAGCACTAACCTGACTAAGGAAGAAGAAAAATCTTGACAGGGAGAAAACCAACCTATCAAGTATGAGGACTAGAGGGCAGTGACATGAGAGGCCAAAGGAGAAGAGAAAATAGCAATGAAGGAGTGAGGATGACAAAATGGCAAGTGCGTGGGGAGAAAGGAAAATGCAGAAGACAAAATTCAAAGTGAGGAATCATTTAGGGCTCATCCACTTGTATAGCCTAAGGATGACATCATCCCTTTCAGTGTTTCAGGGTTTGAAACACTAAAAGGTCCCAAGGTTTTACCATTTGTCCTTTTTGGTGTTTTTGGAGGCTGAAACACTAAAAGGGATGGGCTTCAAAATTTCAGCCATTTTGGATTTTTGGAGGACTTTGGGTCCTCCAAAATGCTAAAAGGGAGAAAATGTGGGTCTCTGACTTGGCTCAATAGGCCTATTCAGAGACCCACTTGCGAGGAACAAGAAGAGGGGCAGACTTAAAAGAACCACAAGACACAAAAAGAGGGGGGTTCCCATGGTCAGAGGACCAAAAAATGGGTGTGTGGGTTGGACCCACAACACCTTCACTAGAATAATTAAATTCCTTATCCTTTGAATACTTAGGTTTATAAACTTAGATTTGTGCTTTGGAACCCTTATAGGACATCTAGATGCAAAATGACCTATCTTATTGCATGAAAAAAATATTAGAGGTAACTTTCCTTCAAACTTACCCTTACCTCTCTTTTCTCTTCTTGCAATTAGGGCCACAATTTCATCTTTTCTTCTTCCTGTATTTGTTCCCATTCATTAGCATATTCACCGAGTTCTTCTCTCAAGTCACTATTGCTGGTGCTCACAATTCCTGATAAAGTCTTTTTATTTTTTTGCATAATCACCATGAATGTTGTCTCAACTTTAGGTAATGAATCTCCCAGATCTCTGGCCTCAAAGGAATTTATTTTTCCAATTAACATCTTTCTATTGAATTTCGTTGTCAAAGGTATGATCTCTTCTATAGCTTGCACTTTGGTTTTGTATACATGTGTTAGGGATCTTAGAATTTTTGTAATCACTTCTTCCTCATTGTAAGTTCCTCTAGAGTTCCTGATGCCAATAAAAATTCATTAATTCTCTATGCATATGATTTAATATTCTCATCATCTCTCATTTTCAACTTTTCATGCTTTTTAAACTTGTCTCCTTCGTATAGTGCTTCCAATCTTGTCCAAATGTCATGTGCAAAATCCAAATCTTTAACCTTTGTGAATTCACATTAAGAAAGTGCACTAATCAATGCTTCTCTTGTGATCATGTTTTATGACAATACCTTATTTTCATCATCATTAGCCTTATCTAGTTCATCCTCAGTCTTGATCTATACATTATTCTTTATTATCATCTAGTAGTCGATTCCCACACATAGAAAATGTGTTCTCATCTTGTTCTTCCAACTGTCAAAGTTTTTAGGATCAAACTCTAGACTATCCTTCCTATAGTATTACATCTTCAAGATCACCTCAATTTGTTAAACTTTCTCTCTAAGAACCAGTATGCTCTGATACCAATTGTTAAGAATAATAGTCCACCAACACAACTGAGAAGGGGGTTGAATCAGTTGTGAGATAGGTTATTAAACATTAAACTTTATTAAAAAAAATTTAATCCAAATGATAACATAGTAAATGCCAACACAATAACACAATCCTTTGTTGGCAAGGAAACCCTGTTAAAGGTAAAACCCCAGTCAGAATTAGCACCCACAAATAATGTACTGAAAGTATAGTATCCATGTTAAAATATTTATCCCTGTTAGGATCTTATTAATGCATTACAGTACATATTCCATGTTAAAGGAAAGACCCTATTAGGAGTTGAGTAACAATGGGCTCACTGCCTAGGCACACTTCCTAAAGAAGGTCAAAGCCACCCTCAAGACTTACAGTCCAAAATATAAGTGTACATAGGAAATATACAATCCAATGAACTGTCTGATAGAAACTGTCTTTTCTTGGTTAGTTATAATGAAGTAACATAATCACAACATCTACTCTACATCCAACAAAAAAACCAGCTCGCAATTTTCACACTTCTCTATCTCTATCTTCATCGCATTCACCTCTTACATCCTCTTTTCAAAAGAAAAGATCTCTCATATATACCCTATTACAATAATTAATTAGGTTAGCCAATTAGGCTTTCCCAATATACAAATAATTATTTAACCCCTTGCTAAAATACACATGATACCTATAACAAGTAAAAATAAATTACAATTCATAAAAAACAATCCAAGAACTATAATCAATGCTCGCAATCCATAATACATACTACATCTATAAATTCAGCCCCAAATAGGTCTCCTCCAGAATGCACACCATAGATGATGTCACCAATAGTCCTAAAACTCATGAAACATAAAAGAACATTCCTTAACATGTCTTTTTCCATCCCTTAAGCTCGGATAACTTGAATCCACATCTCTTGTAAGTTATACTCAAAACACAAAGACTAACTCTATAAAATATCACTGTCATTGTCCACTACCCAGTCTTCACTAAAATGTTTGTAACTCATCTAATAGACACTGTTAAGTCATGCAACCTTAGGAATAATATCACAACACATCTCTTTACATATTACCATATTTTCTCATTCTGACTCAACCGTATAGTACCCGTACACCTCTGTCAGTCATTAAGAAATAGTAATAACCAATCCATTTTGCCTCTCTAGAAACATATGTTGACATCAGTGACAAAACATGAATTCTAACAACATTAGTCAGAACTAATTGCAATTGGGGTTACCTGATAATGGTATCTATTCAAGGGATTATTTTTGTAAGTTTTTCAAGGAGAAATATGGTGACAAAATAAATTATAGTTTCATGTTGAATGAGTTCAACAATTTGAAGAAATTTCCAAATGAGGGCATAACTGAGTTCAACATCAGATTTCAGAAGGCTATGTATAAATTATTCCAAGTATTGAGACTAGATGAAAATGTGTGCCTCACCACATATTGCAATTCTCTGGATGGAAATATGGCTTATTTGTTTAGAGATAAGGACCCTCATACAATGAGGCGTGTTAGGAATAACAGTCCACAAGACAACTAAGAGGGGGGGTGAATAAGTTGTGATATAGATTATTACACTCTAAACTTTATAAACCAAATATGCAAATGCAAATGATAAAATAGTAAATTCCAACACCATAACACAATATTTGTTGTTGAGGAAACCCTGATAAAGGTAAAACCCCACCTGGAATTAACACCCACAAATAATTTACTAAGAGTATAGTATCCTTGTTAAAATATTTAGCACTGTTAGGATCTTGTTACAACATTACAGTACATAGTCCATGTTAGGAGTCAAAAGAAATAGTAGGATCACTGCCAAGGAAAACTTACCAAAGAAGGTTAAAGACACCCTCAAAGATTCACAATCCAAACAAGTGTATAAACAAAATGCACAATCCAGTGAACTGTCTGATAGCAACTATCTTTGCTTGGTCAGTTCCAATGAAGTATTCTTCTCATAAAATCTACTCTACATCCAACAGCCAAACAAGCCTCACATATTTCACTTCTTATTTTCGATCCCTTTCACCTCTTTTCAAAAGAAAAGATCACTCATATATACCCTCTTACAATAACTCATTAGGTCGGCTAGTTAAGCTTTCCCAATACACAAATAATTAATTAGGTCGACCAATTAAGGCTTTCCAATATACAAATAATTATTTAACCCCTTTCTAAGATACACAAGATACCTATAAAAATTAAAAATCATTTACAATCCATCAATTATGCTTCTAGATCTGCGATCCATGCTCACAATTTATTTTACACGCTACATGTCTGAAGTCGGCCAGTAGCTAGGTCTTCTTGAGAATACATACCACAGCTGGCATAACCAGTCACCAAACAACAATAAAAATCAACCCATTATTCTAACATATGTCATCTATCCACCAATAAGCTTGCATCATCTGAAATATCTTTACCAGAAAGATATACCTAAAACACAGAGACCTGCTCTATCCAGAATCACAGTTACAGTCCAGAAACAAGTCTTCACTAAATCAACTATAGAATCCACAATATGAAATATAAATCCAAGTGACCTTAGGTGTAAGGTCAACACACATCCTTCTACATAAATCCATCTTTGATCATTTTGAATCATCCATATATTTTCCGTACACTTCTTCTATTCAAGTAACCAATCTTCCCTCTCCACAGAAATATATGTTGACATTAGTGACAAAACATGAATATCAACAACATGATTAGTAACCAAAACTGATATCATCCAACAATCTCCCCCTTTGGCATTGTTGGAAACATATGGGAAAATCCATATGCATCAACCCAAAATTACTCTCTCTCAATACAATCTTCTCAATATCCTCAACATAAATCTCTCTAAACAATAGGGATTTTCACATAGATTCCTTCCCCCTTTGGCAACAATGGCAAAGGGTTTCATATCTCATTTGTAGTCTTTTGTAAGGTGTATCTTTTTCAAATATTCATGTCCATCAACCAAGTGCAAGATCACCCAAATTTACTCCATAGTATTCTCTTGCAATCACTCCCCTTGAGGAGTAGATCCATACATCAAGTCCAGAGAATGATATAGCTACTGGGAGGGGCCACCACCCCAAGAATTCCTCTGAGATATTCAAAAGAATCTTTTGGAAAAGGTTTAGTAAATATATCTTCTATCGGTTCCTTTGTGCTGATATACTCTAGTTTAATCTCTTTATCTGCTACCTACTCCCTCAAGAAATGATACTTAATATAAATATGTTTAGTATTTGAATGAATTATAGGATTCTTCAACATATTCACTGTGCTAGTGTTATCACAATGGATAACCACTGGATCTTAAAAAATTATTCCAATTTCCTTCAAGATTTGTTTATCCAAACAACTTGTGTATAGTTTATTTCAGCAACAACATACTCTAACTCAGTAGTAGCTTGAGAAATACAGTTCTTCCTCTTTCTCAACCAAGAAACCAATCTTTTTCCAAGGAAAAATGCACCACCACTTTTACTCTTCTTGTCATCCACATTACCTCCCCAATCAGCATCAGTATAAGCTTGCAAAGTAAAATGTTCTAATTTTTCATACCACAATCCATATTCTATTGTCCCTTTCAAATATCTAAAAATTCTTTTTATAGCAAAAAAATGTGTCTCTTTAGGATCTGCTTGATATCTAGCCACAATTCCAACTGCATTGGTAATATCTGGTCTAGTGTGAGTTAGATATTGTAGACCTCTAATCATTAATTTGTAATTAGTATGTACAACACTTTGAGTCTCATCACTATTAGTCAGTTTGTTTCCAGTCACCATAGGTGTCCCAACAGGTTTACAATTTTGCATTCCAAACTTTTTCAACATTTACTTAAGATACTTGGTCTGAGATATAAAAATGTCATTCTTACTCTAATTAATCTACAAACCAAGAAAAAATTTCATCTCACCAATCATTGACATCTCGAATTCATTTTTCATTTCTTTAGCAAACGTCTTACTCATCTTATCATTTCCTCCAAAAATGATATCATCAACAAAAAATTCTATAATTAAGATTCCATCTTCATCAGTTCTCAAATATAAATTAATGTCTGTATTACCTTTTCTTAAACCAAGATGAAGTAGATATTTGTACAGTCTTGCATACCATGCTCTTGGTGCCTTTTTCAGTCCATACATTGCCTTCTTCAGTCTGCAAACCATGTTTTCATCATTTGTCAAAGGAAAACCACCAGGTTGCTCAATGAAAAATTCTTATTCTAGATAACCATTCAAGAATGTTGACTTCACATCCATCTAATAAACCTTAAAGTCTTTATGTGTAGGCAATAAATAGTCTCACAGCTTCTAATATAACAATTTTTTCTTCATAGTCTATGAATTCTTGTTGTGAATAGCCTTTACATACCAGTCTTGCCTTGTTTCTTACCACTATTCCTTCCTCATCCATCTTATTTTTGAAAACCCACTTAGTACCAATCACATTTTTGTTCTTAGGTCTTGGAACCAATTCCCAAGTATTGTTTTTCTTTATCTGTTCAAGTTCTTCTTCCATAGATTTAGTCCAAGATCTATCTCTACATGCTTCATCAGTAGTCTTTGGTTCAACTTGAGAAATCAAATAGATCTCATATGTAGCTCTAGATCTAGCCATCATACCTTTACTTGCATCACCAATACTTTGATCTTCAGGAGGGTTCTTCTTAACACACATTGGTGTCTTCAAAAACTCAGTAGCTTCAGTTTGTTCATCTTCAATCTCATTGTCAATCATCAAAGATTCTTTAGGTTTAGTAGTAACATCTTTCATTTCTGTAATCTGACCACAATCATATATTCTTTCCTGAATCTGAAACTTTTCATCTATCCTCACATTGACACTTTCAATAATCTTTCTCAATCTCAGATTGAAACATTTATATTCTTTACTCTTAGTGTAATAACAAAGAAATATTCCTTCATCACTTCAAGCATCAAACTTTCCTATCTCATCATTTATCTTGACATAACATTTACTACCAAATATTCTAAAATATTTTACAGTTGGTGTATGATCAAACCATAATTCATAAGGAGTCTTACTTGTACCTTCTCTGATCTAAATTCTATTCAGGGTGTACACAGTACTCCCAACTTCTTCTCTCCATTGAACATGTGACACATTTCCTTCCAACAACATAGTCATTGCAACATCTAATATAGTTATGTTTCTTCGATCTAGCATCCCATTTTTTTGTGGAGCTCTAGGAGCTGATGTTTGTCTGTATATTCCATGCTCTTCACAGTATGTATTAAATAGCTCTGATATAAAATATCCTCCTCTATCTGATCTCAAACATTTTATCTTCAAACTAGATTCATTCTCAACTTTTTCTTTGAATAACTTGAATTTGTCAAATGCTTCAGATTTCTCTCTCAAATATGTAACCCACATCATTCTAGAAAAGTCATCAACAAATAGTATAAAGTACCTTTCACCGTAGTATGATCTTGTTCGTGTAGGACCACATAGATTTGTATGCACCAGATCCAACTTCTCTTTTGATGAATAAGATTTTCTTTTGAAAGTGCTTCTTGTGTTCTTCCCCATAACACACTCTCTACACATAGTTTTAGATAGCTTTACAATTTTAGGTAGATCTCTTATTTCTTTTGTCATACTTTCCTTCACAATGTTATCAAAATTAACATGACAAAATCTTTTGTTCCATAACCAACTGTCGTCAACCTTTGCAATAAAACAAGAAGCTTTAGATGTGTTCAATTCAAATACATTACCTCTAGACTTAGTACCAGATGCGATCATGTCTCTTGCTTTACTTCTGATAGATCATTTCCCATCAATGAATTTCAATTGATAACCCTTGTCTACTAGCTATCCAACACTCAACAAATTATGCTTAAGTCCATTAACAAGTAATACATTGACAGTGTTAGTCTTTCCATCCAAATAAATAGATCCAACTCCAAAAATAATCTTAGGATTATTGTCACCAAATTTGACAACACCACCATCATGTATTTTCAAACTCACAAATTTGTTTTTTTATCTCCAGTCATATGATGTGAACAACTACTGTCTATAACCCATTCATATTTCTTTTCAACTCAGGATACTAAGGTTTTTTCTTCATGTATAGGTTCATCATCCTTAATAGCAATAAATCCAATTTCATCATAGTCACCATCATCATCATTAGATATACCCTCACTAGCATAATAATATTCCTTATCTTTTGAATACTTAGACTTAAAAAATTAGGTTTGTGCTTTGGATCTCTTGTAGGACATCTAGAAGAAAAATGATCAATCTTGTTACATGAAAAAAATTTCAAAGGTAATTTTCCTTCAAACTTTCCCTTACCTCTCTTTTCTCTTCTAGCAATCAATGCCACAACTTCATCTAGATTTCTTTCTTCTTCCTATATATGTTCCCATTCATTAGTATAAGCTCCAAGTTCTTCCCTTAAGTCATTAATGTTGGTGCTTACATTTCTAGATAAGGTCTTTTTGTTCTTGTGCACGGTTTCCTTCAATGTTGACTCAACTTTACATAAAGTGTCTCCCAATTCTGTGGCCTCAAATGAAGTTAGCTTTCCAATCAACATCTCTCTAGTAAAATTCGGTGTTAAAGGTATAATCTCCTCTATAGCTTGTACTTTGGTTCTATATGCAGGTGTCAAAGATCTGAGTATCTTTGAATCACTTCTTCCTCACTATAAGTACCTCCAGAGTTTCTAATACCAATAACTACTTCAATAATTCTCTGGCCATATGCTCTAATGTTCTCATCTTCTCTCATCTTCAATGATTCCATCTTTTTTTTTTCTAGTTTTGTAGCTTTTCCTTCTTTGTAAACTTGTCTCCAATGTATAATGTTTCCAATCTTGACCATATCTCATGTGTAGAATCCAAGTCCTTTACTTCAGTGAATTCTCCTTATAAAAGTGCGCTAATCAAAGATTCCATTGCCACCATATTACATAAAAATAAATGTGTTTCATCATCAGTAGCCTTCTCTAACTCATCCCCAGTCTCTATCTTCTCATTCTTCTTTGTGATCATCCAGTAATCAATTCTCAAACATAGAAAATGTGTTCTCATCTTGTTCTATCAACTGTCAAAGTTTTCAGGATAAAACTTTAGACTATACTTCCTGTAGTAATTCATCTTTAGGATCACCTCAAGCTATTAAACTTTATTTCTAAGGACCACAAGATCTGATACCAATTTTTAGGAATAACAGTCCACAAGACCACTGAGAGGGGGGGTGAATCAGTTGTGATATAGATTATTAAACTTTAAACTTTATAAACCAAATCTGCAAATGTAAATGATAACACAATAAATTCCAACACCATAACACAATATTTTTTGTCGAGGAAACCCTGTTAAAGGTAAAACCACAGTGGTAATTAACACCCACAAATTATGTACTGAGAGTATAGTAGCCCTATTAAAAGATTTAGCCTTGTTAGGATCTTGTTACAATATTACAGTACATAGTTCTTGTTAGGAGACAAACCCTGTTAGGATTCAAAAGAAATAGTAGGCTCATTGTGAAGGCACACTTCCCAAAGAAGGTCAAAGCCACCCTCAAGGATTCACAATCTGAACAAGTATATAAATCAAATACACAATCTAGTGAGCTATACAATAGCAAATGTCTTTTCTTGGTCAGTTCCAATGAAGTATTCTTCTCATAAACTATTCTCTACATCCAACATCCAAAAAATCCTCGCAACTTTCACTTATTCTTCTTTTCAATCTCTGTCACATCTTTTAAAAATAAAATATCACTCATATATACTCTCTTACAATAATTCATTAGGTCGGCCAGTTAAGCTTTCCTAATACACAAATAATTAATTAGGTCAGCCAATTAAGGCTTTCCAATATACAAATAATTATTTAACCCCTTGCTAAGATACACACGCTACCTATAAAAAGTAAACATCATTTACAATCCATCAATTATGCTTCTAGATCTGCAATCCACACTCACATTTCATTTTATAGGCTACATGTCTCAAGTCAGCCAACAATTAGGTCTTCTTTAGAATACATGCCACAACTGATGTCACCAGTCACCAAACAACAATCAAACTCAACCCATTATTAAAAAATATGTTAGTTGTCCACCAGTAAGCTCACATCATCTAAAATATCTTCTCTTGAAAGATATACTTGAAACACATAGACCTACTTTGTTCAGAATCACAGTTACAGTCCAAAAACCAGTCTTCACCAAATCAAATTTAACAACCGCAATATGAAAGATAAAGCCAAGTGACCTTAGGAATAAGGTCAACGCACATCCTTCTGCATAAATCCAACTTTGATCATTTTTAATCATCCGTACAGTTTTCGTACACTTCTTCTAGTCAAGTAACCAGTCTTTCCTCTCCACATAAATATACGTTAACATCAGTGACAAAACATGAATATCAATAGCATGATCAGTAACCAAAATTGATATCATCCAACAAGATGCTTAAAAGTTGTCCATAAACATAGAGATTAATAGAAGATCTTTTGGTAAGCTTGGAAAGAGGGATGATGGTAGAATTTGGAAAGATTCAAAGGGATAGTCCACTAAGACTCCTAAAGAAGAGGATAAGATGGTCAATTTGGTAAGTTTTGTGAAAGACCTTTCTACCAAGGTAGACAAAAATGAAAAAGGTTTTCAAAATAACAGAAAATAGTATCAAAGGAAAGATAGGGATTATAGGCTACATGAAATGACTTACAAAACAAGTTGGAAGGATGGCAAGCCCATGCCAGAGAACTCAACTCATGCAAAGAAAAGAGAAATTCTTGATCCATTGAAAAATAATAACACACACAATGTGGAAAATACTCCTTGGTGTGTGGCTTGCAATATTCCATACTCCCCTTTCCAATGTGTGGTGTCTCAATCTTTGACAGAGCCAAATGAAAATGGTGAAGAGAGAGAAGGCCAGAGTTATAAGAATCCCTCAGTGAATATGTGTGCATTTTCTGTTGAAAGTGACTATGGTGATTCAAAAGATGATTCAATAGAAGATATGAATTTCACAATAAATGATATAAATACCAAATTGGAGCATGTTTAGACTTGAAGACCTAGTGATGAGGAGGTAAGGTCTATCACTATTGTTGTGGTGGCTCAGGAAAGAATCTCATACAATCTTTGAAATATACAAGTTGATCAAGACAAGAGTAGGCCTGGTTCACTCTTTATCAAAGAAGTTCCCCTGAGGGATGTACTAAGAATGTAAACAAGACCGGTACAAAGGAAAGAAGAATCTAAGGTAACTGCTATCAGTGGTAGTAAAACCACCCCTAGCAATCGGAAGAAGTGAAGTCAACCTAGAGAAAACAAAGGTAAAGTTGCTTTGACGCCACTATAACTTTTCCAATTTTTGACATGAAACATACTTTGTCTCAAATGAAGGTTTGTGTTCCATTAGTTGATATATTAAAGATAAAGGAACACAGGGAGGTTGCATTCTCAGTTCTTTCAACTCTACCTGATGTACCTGATTCAAGTACGTCAAATACTAAATCAAAAGTAAAGGTGGAAGAACAAAATGGGCCCAAAATAAGTGTTGGGAATATAATTACCTAAGAGCCTTCTTAGTTTGATCTGTTCTATGTAACTTTGATTGTAAAAAATATGTTGTTAAAAAATTGTATGATAGACTCCGAGGATGCTGCAAATGTGATGCATGATGATATGATGAAGGAGTTGGGCCTAAATGTTGACACTTATTTTGGGAGATGTTATGCTATGGACAATAGGGAAGGTCTTATGATTGGAACCCTGAAAGGAGTTGAAGTCAACATTGTTGCATTCCCTGAAGCTAATTTTATAGTGGATATTGTTGTGGTTGATACTCAAACTCATTATGTAATGTTTCTATCAAGGCAATGGGCTACAACTATTGGAGGGAATGTACAGTTAGATCTATCTTTTTCTACCATTTCTATAAATGGAAGTGTGGTCAAGCTATATCAAGAGCCACATGCTCTGGTGACTGTTGATAAAGTTGACCCAAAGATATTAAATTATTTCCTGGATGTAGATATGGAGAATTTCATATTTGAAAAGGTTCAACCACAATTGAAGAATACTAATCCCCTAGTGAAAGAATTGGAATTGCAAAAGCAAAGTGGCTTGTGGAAAATTAACTTTGATGGAGCCTATTCCAAAGAAAGATTAAGGGTTGGTGTCTTGTTCATTTCTCCACCAGGTACTACTTTAAAATACTCTCTCTTGTTATCTTTTCAGTGTACAAATAATACTGCTAAATATGATGCCCTATTTTTTGGGTTAGATATTGCTACTAGGCATAGTATCAAGTGTCTAAAAGTTTTTGGGGATTCTAAGCTAGTGGTAGCACAATTCAAATCCTAGTATGTTGTGAGAAATGATAGATTAAAGTTGTATAAGGATGTTGTATGGGATTAGATTGAATTTTTTTATGCCTTCAACATTAAATGGATAGAAAGGTCAAAAAATATCATGGCTAATTTCCTATCCAATGTTGCTTTAAAAAATGACGATTTAACCTTAAGTGGGGTATCACTTTTGGAATTTAAGAGTATATGTTGTGCATGAAAATGTTTACAATTGGAAAGTCTTTGAGGATGATCAAGATATCCTCATGTTTATCTAGTTTCTTGACCATTATGAAGGCCAACATGTAGATTGTAATGCCCTAGTTGAGGTGGTTGATGGAAAGCACATGGTTTTTGGTAATGAGGTTGATCAGTTAAGTTCTAATCAGATCCCTAAAGGGTTGGTAGAATTAGAAGCATTATTCAGTGATTAGGATAATTATTTTTAAAAGAGGAGCAGTGCTAAAATTGAGGATCTGGGAGAAGTGAATCTGGGATCAGATACAACACTTCAGAATGTATATATTGGAAATAAGTTAGATTCCCATGTTAGGGAAAATTTAATAAAATTATTAAGAAAACATAAACATGTGTTTTAATGTTCATATGAGGACTTAAAATCCTATAGGGAGGACATTTTTCAGCGTGAGATCCCACAAAAACCAGATATTAAAGCATTCAGATAGAATTAGAGACCAATTAACCCATTGTTAGCCCCCTAGATGCAACAAGAATTGATGAAGTTGAGAGATGTAGGAATTATTCAGCCCATAAGACATTCAACCTGGGTTTCCAAATTGGTCCTAGTAAGGAAAAAAATGATGACATAAGGATTTGTGTTGACTTTAGAAATTTAAATATTGCATCTCTAAAATACAACTATTCTCTGCCTAACATGGAGAAAATGTTGCACAAAGTTACTAGTTGTGATTTATTGTCAATGATGGATGGTTTTTCAAGTTACAACCAGGTACTAGTGAACAAATCATATCATTTTAAGACTACATTTACTACTCCTTGGGGGACATATATGTATTTTAGGATGTCATTTGGTCTCATGAATGCAGGGGCTGTAGACGTCTAAAATCATCCTTATATTAATTTAATTAATATTCTCATAGCATTATAATTTATTTTAATTAATTAATTATATTTTTTATTCTTCTATTTATTTAATTAAATATAATTCACTTTCCTTAGTATTTAAATTTAATTTAAATACTATCCCCTTTAATGTATAAAATTTCATTTATATTCATTACCCTTTATTAATCCCTTTTAAATAAATTTTTAATTTATTCCTTCACATGACTTAAATTCTACTAAAGTAAAAATTAATCTAAATTTTAAATTTGGATTAAGCTAATTTGAACCTAGATCCTACCCTACCTCACATCACTCTCACCAAATAAACCTACTTACTAATTAACTAAGGTTAACTAGGCTAATTTCTTGATTCCTACAACAATTAGTCCTAATTATTTGCTCACACATGTGTGAGCAAATTTCCAAAAATTCACTTATCCAAATAATCCTTATTTGGTGTAGACATCTAAAATCATCCTTATATTAATTTAATTAATATTCCCATAGCATTATAATTAATTTTAATTAATTAATTATATTTTTTATATTCTTCTATTTATTTAATTAAATATAATTCACTTTTCTTAGTATTTAAATTTAATTTAAATACTATCCCCTTTAATGTATTAAATTTCATTTATATACATTACCCCTCATTAATCCCTTTTAAATAAATTTTTAATTTATTTATTCCTTCACATGACTTAAATTCTACTAAACTATAATTAATCTAAATCTTAAATTTGGATTAAGCTAATTTGAACCTAGATCCCACCCTACCTCACATCACTCTCACCAAATAAACCTACTTACTAATTAACTAAGGTTAATTAGGCTAATTTCTTTATTCCTACACCAATTAGTCCTAATTATTTGCTCACACATGTGTGAGCAAATTTTTAAAAATCCACTTTTCTAAATAATCCTTATTTGGTGCCAACAAAGTTTCTTACACCTATGATGACACGCTCTTACACTTTCTAAAAGTGTCTCATTGGTTCAAAACTCTTACACCTCTTACAAGATCCTTCACATGTGTACTTTAAGTACACTTTGACCCATCACATCCAAAGTTGCTCACACATGTGTGAGCAAAGTGGGCCTCTTTCATGGCTTATGTGTCCCTCATGTGGCACCTATGTGGATGCCACATGAGCTCCACCTCATCCAAGCCTACTCTCTCCTCCAAAAAATCTATAAATAAAGGTCATTGTCAAGAGTAAATCATCTCCCTTTTATGCATTGTTATCATGCTAGTTTAGTTCTATATTTCTTTAAGCAATTTAGAATTTTTCATAGAAATCTTAGTTCATTTCATGTTTATTTCATTGTTGAATCTAGATATCACATCTTAGGTTTATAATGGAATGAATTTTAGTTAGTCTTTGCATATCAATCTAGATTAGTTTGCATCTTCATCAATGGTGAATGGCTTGAGACAAGTTCCTCATACTTGTTCCTGTGCTCATCATCCATCATTAGTTTGCATTATAGTTTCATCCATCCAAATCATAGTGGGATTAAGTTATTGTGTTGGGAGAGCACATCCACAATAATCTCTAAGAGCAAATCAACAAGGCATTGGGTGCCCTTGTTTGGCTCATTGGAGGTTGTGGTGTTTGTTCTTGTCTTATTTATTTCATTCACTTGAACATGTTAACTCTTTGAATCTTTCTTTAAATGGCTAACCTCTAACATTTGCATGTTCTAGTGATTGTCTTTGACAGGTTACTTTTCTTCACATACATTTTGGCATGCCCGGTGGGACCCACATCCCTATTTTTCTAACATTTTTCTTGTATTTTTCAAAATTCTGAAAACTTTTTATGCAGACCCATCTGCGCTCTGATTTGGTTGTCTGCATTTCCAAAATGCCTTCTACGTAGATCATCATCTACGCTACTTCACCATCTACGCATATAAACCACTGTCTCTGCCTATTATAAAACACACTTGCAAAAATATGGTTTAAATTGTTTTTTGTCAAGTTTTAAGTGTTTTAACTCTCAGGTTTTTGAGAGGAACATACTTTGTAGGAGTTAAATGCTACAAAAATTTGATTAAAATCTTATTTTTATGTTAAGTTGTTTTTATAGCAAAAAATGACTATGTTTTTATTCGGCCGTCTGTGCAGGTGAACGAGTGTATCTGTAGATCACCATCTACGCAGATTGTCATCTGCGTGGATTTCCATCTGTGCGATTTCCCTATGGTTTTTCATCTTTTGCATCATTTCACATTTCAAAGATCAAAAAATTACTAACAGTTTCATGCAGGTTTCCTTGAAGTTTTAACAGAATTTTGGGAATAAACTTGTATGACTTAATCATTTGTCTTTGAATATATGTTGCTTAAAATAAACCTCATCTAATTTTGAATTTTTAAGGGAATGAACTTGATCACTCTTGAATGACTTAAGACAAAACAACACACCTTTACAAGCTTTCCTCTTTGTTGTGTGGGAAATGAATTGAACTTGTATGTTTAATCACACTATTGTGTATTTTGCTTAGGTAGAAAACACATAGTTGCTCTAATTAGGTTCAATTTAGAATGAATTCTTCTTGGTGTGTTTGAAGAAGTGTTTTTCAACACTTCTTTCAAGCTATTTGTCATTAGAACAAATCCCTTAATATATGTTATGCTATGATTAAGTTATAGTCATATCCTATCCCCTCGCCTTCGTAGAACTTTGGTGAAGAGAAAGCTTAGCTTAATCAAGCTTCTAGAGAGGCCTATCTAGAGGGCGCGCTTCCCCTTTTGAGGATGACCTCAAACCGATAATCCCTTCAACTAGTATAGAAATAAAGTGCAACCTAAAGGTCCACTTTATCCCTTCAAGCTTGGGCAGGTTGTGTTCAATGGTATTCCATACTGAGTGAATATCCTCAGCATATTGGCATGGTTGAACTAGAGACTTAAGTATCTCATGCTGTACAAACCGATTATGGAGATGCCACGAAATATTATTAACAACTGTAACTTAGTAGCATATCTGATTCACCTTTGAACATGATTTATTATAGTGCAAGGGGAGGGAAGATTCTCCCCCCAAGATTCCCATCATATGTATCCTAGAGTATTGTGTTACGAAAGAGATCTTTGTAGCACGACAACAATACCTGGCAAAGGGAAAAAACACTGGCACCCTTTCGAAGGTGACACTGTTGTGTGAGCTGAAGGACTACCAAGAAATAGGCCTATAATATTTCATGTGAAGCCAATTTCTTAAGGTAGCCACTATTTGAGCTGTCTTTGTTATGATAAACCAAGTGAAAACAAAAGTGGCTTGAAAAAGTCACTTGAATATACACAAATGAAATTTTGCAATTTGGATCAAAGTTCCCCAAAGTCACATTTGCTTGTATCCCAAAAGATTTCTTTGTCCCTTGTTGGATTATTTTGAGACATATGTTTGTTATTTTTTTGGTTTGAGTGTGCTGAAATTGGTTCTTGCTATCAAACAAATTTATCCAAAATCTAACTGAAGATCAAAATCTGTCTAGAATTTCAACACATTGTCTTAGAAATAGTCGGCCATCTCCACTTTGAAATCATAATCTACACATATTACCATCTGCGCAAATCACCATCTGCGCATATCGCCAGCTACGTCTAAGACTTCTGTCTCCGCTTGAAAATAGGGAGCTTCCAAAATTGCTGACACATCCAAAATTTGGTCTTCTGTAGGACCCTGAAATCATTTTTCCTAAATCATTCAGTCATTCAATCAAAACCATATTTTCCATATGACATGACCGGTTCCAAGAAACATAAGAAGGTTAAGCTTCCAAAACCTCCGGTCTATCAAGATTAGAAAGAAACTACTCAAAAATCCAAGGAATATCAACACATTGCTACATCTATCAAACAAGAGATCAAGTATCATAAAAAAGTTGATAAAATCATTTACAACAACAAGATCTACAATTTCATGGCCAAGTATCCTATGAACGGCGATTTCATTTCCATTGAGCAATACGATTAGATAACCTCTTGCTTCTAGGATTGATTCTTCAAATTATTCCATCATCATTCTTCCTTCTCCTAGAGCATTATATCAAATCATCAAATTAAATCAATATTTTTAGGTTGAAAGACCTTAATCAAAGTATTACAAACCTTTATCCTCAAACAAACATAAAATTACTTGTAGACCATTAGTCTGTCTCAAGTGATTTTAATCCCTTAGTGATGTCCCATTTTTCTTGAGATCACAAGTCCATCTTCAAGTAGAACATGTATCACTTGAAATCATTTTGTGTTTGTAACATCACAAGGTTTTGTCATTCTTAGGTTTTGTTCCAAAAACCTTTAAATGAATCCTTAATCAAATCAATCAATCAATAAATCCTTAATCAATCAATCAATCAAATTCAATCAAATCCAATCAAATATAGAATCAAGATCTTTGCTCCATTTTATTTCTTACACCTTCTTTTCTTCCATTATTCTAAGTCCACCATTGTATGGTAGTCACTTGATCCCAAGATAGAAACATGAGGCATGTGACACTTAACACCGCTACCTTTGAGGAGAATCCTTTTTCCAATCAATACTTTCAAGGAACTGAAGTACAAGCTGAGGAAGTTCTCAAAGAAACTGAGCTAGTGGAACAAGAAGAAAGACCTACCCAAGTCATTGAATTCCTTAGCGATCCATATAATTTAGAAATGGTTTAGAAATCCATTATGCAAAACAACGACAAAATATTCTTGAATCTTGTTTGAAATGACATCATAGTACCCGCTGACTTTGATGATACACTCCTTACCTGAAACATCACCAAAGCTATTTCTGCCACTACTATAGCCATGGCTTCTACCTCAAATGCTACATCATCATGTGACATAGATAAAGGACCTATTAATGAGCCTTCCACATCAGTACCTATATTAGCACCTGTGTCAACAACTGCATCAATACCCCAATTGACACAAGAAAAAATTTAACAAATCCTAAGTGCTTTGCCAAACAATATTACACATAACAACACTCAAACGGTGACAACTCAAGGAGCAAGTGCTAATGTCAACAATATAGGGCAGATTTCTATGCCCTTGCCTACATCATCTCTATTTCAAACAACAGTGATGAAGACATCTGCAACTAATACATCTCGATCCTATCAATATATACCTCCTCCTACTATTGGTATGACCTCCACAGGGTTTTTAGCCACACAGTTTGGAGGAGGAGGAGCTTATGTGCCAGCATTTATTCCACAAAATACTCCAGATTTTTCTCAATAATTCAATGAGCTCAAAAGCATTATACAAGGTTTACAAAATGGAGGCAAGAAGGAGTTTTCTTTTGAGGAGATTTGTCCCTATCCATTTGACAAGTCTATCACAATGCAACCATTCCCACCAAACTTTGAGATGCCTAAATTTGAGAAATACAAAGGTGAAACATGCCCTCTACAACATCTCAAATATTTTTATATTGCATGTCAAGAAGTTGGACATAATGAGAATTACCTAAAAAGACTCTTTACTAGGAGTCTTGGAGGCACAAATTTGGAATGGTTCATGGCCCTTCCTTATGGGTCAATCTCTACTTTATCTGATCTTGCAGAGAAATTTGTTGGACAATATTCATATAACATTGAGCATTAAGCAACACTCAGTGATTTGTGCAATACTGAACAAAAAGATGGAGAAACCTTTGCTTATTTCTTACAATGATGGAGACATATCACAAATTGCATGCCATGGAAAATACCTTATAATCACTTAATTGACATCTTCACAAAGAATCTAATCTCTAAGATGTCTTTCCAAATGAAAATGGCTTCACTTGACACCTTTGAATCCCTTGTCAAGAAGGGAAAAGACATTGAAGATGACCTTTTGCAAAGAGGTATCATTAAACATTATACTCCTTCCAACAATGATAAACAAAAATTCTGGAGTAAAAACAAAGGAGTTGTGAATGATGGAGTGACTGATGCCAAGCATGTTCAAGCTATCCAAGCATCCAACAATAACAATCAAAATAATCACAACACCAATCAGAATCAAAATCAGAATCACAATAACAATCAAAATTAGAAGTAGAACAATCAAAATCAAAACAACAATCAACAACGATACAATCAATCATTCTTGTTTCCTCGCAACAATTACAACAATAGTAATAACAAAAACAACAATAATAATGACAATTGACAATAGAGACAATTCACAACATTGACAGAACCTCTAGACGTGATCTTCAAACAACTTGTGGATCAAGGGATGATAATCTATCCAAATACTTGATCATTTGATGAAAATCAACCCAAGCCTGTTTGGTATAGATAAAAAAAATATTGTGATTATCATCACATCAAAGGACATGATACCAAGAAATGCATGAAGCTTACACACTTTGTGCAAGATCTCATTGGGGATGGGAAAATTTAAGTTGAAGGTCAGAATGCATCCTCATCAAATGCGAAGCTTAAAGTCTACAATCAGCCCTTCCCACCTCACAATCAAAACAATGCATCAAACGTGATACCATATGATTACTCTACCAATACTATCATGGGTAATGATCGAACATGTGGGAGTCTAAATGAAAATGATATCTTTGGGTTTGATTCTCTTTGTGGCCACATTTAAGAAGCTAACACACATATTAACACCATAATCCTCAAAGCTGCTGATTGTAATGCTACCACACACTAACCCAGAGTCACTGTTCAAGCTACTGATAAACCTTCTACATCTACAAATCCACCAGCTACACCATCTCCTGCTACTTGGCCTGCCTCATGCTATGACCTATTGGCTCAGTTAGGGAAGATGCCTTCAATGATATCCATACTAGAGCTCTTGACAACCTCGCTAATTCACAGAGAAATCCTTAATAAAGCTCTAAATGAATCTCGCGTCCCTAAAAATATCAATGTTGCACAATTCCAAGCTATTATAGGGAACTTAGCCACACAAGAACATCTTGTCTTCACCGATAGGGACTTTCATGGTCCTAACCTACATCATAAGAAGTCCCTCCATATAGAAGGAAAAATCCAATCCACAAAAATAAAATGAGTCCTTAGAGATGGTGGATCTGGCTTGAATTTGTGCACATTGAAGATGATTCATAACATCAGTCTTTTTGAGGACCTCTTGGATGTATAAAAATGAATCACAACAAAGGCCTATGATGATCGAGAGTGAGAAAGCAAGGGCCTGATCACACTACCCTTACAAGTGGGCCCGGTCTTGATTGAAATTTTTTTCCATGTGTTGGATCTATATCTACCTTACAATATCTTGTTGGGACAACCATAGATACATGCTATCAAAGGTGTACCCTCTACCTATCATCAATGTTTAAAGTTCCCACATCTTGGTAGAGAAATCACAATTCCTAGAGTTCCTAAGACCTTTCAATACTGCAAGAGACTGGAAGGAAAACAATCTAACTATTGTCCATTGAATGAGTTTGGCTGATATTCTGATCAAGAAATCCATATTTCAAATACTCCCTCAGTTCCAAAAAAGACATCAAAAACACCAGCTGAGCAATCCAAAGGAAAGGAAAAGGTTACTGAAAACAAGGCTTCTGCATCTGAAACAAAAGCTACCTTTACAGATGAAGGCATGGGAGAATATAAATTTGAAAGTGCTCTATGTAATGGGAAACTCCCTTTGTCTCCAAAGTCTTATGGAAGACCATCACCATTACCCCCCTCTAAAGACAAAGAGCTCATGCATTGAAAAACAACCACTTTTGAACATTGGGGGTCTTTATCAGATGAACACATGGAACACAATGTCCTTGATTGGCTCTATAATGATGAAGAAGAAGGACCTATAACTTTCCCCAAAGGAAAATATCCTAAGGTTACTCCCATTTTTGAAAGCATGGGATATCATGGTACTGATCTTGGAGCTAATGAAATGGGTAAGAAGATCATAACAGCCAATGGCTATCCTAAAGGACATGGATTGGGTTCCATAGAGACCAAGACTAACTTTGCTAATGATTACTGTTTAGCTACCTCAGATTTAGATACTGAAGAAGAGTTCTTTGAAATTATTTTGCACTATGTTGAAGATGACCTATATGACCATAACCATATCTTCACTATCACTCAAGTTGACCTTTCATCCCTTCGTCTACCCCTCACAAACCCTGAATTAATTGACTAGGATCAGCAAGACTCATCACCAGCTTTGGACATTTGTGATTTGGATGAGGCAGTTTTATCCCTCTTTGGACTTAAGAATCTTCAAGATTATGAACATCATATCCACTACAATGAAAAATCCTACTTTGGTAGCCAAGTCAACTCTCTTAGTCACAAAAATGAAAAATAAAATTTAGAAAAAAATGAAAATATATCCTCTAGTGAAAACCTCTTGCGAGCACCTTTGGATGAAGAAAAAGATAAAATAAAGGATGTATCCTCTAGCAAAAACCTTTCTGAGGCAATAGAGGAGGGAGAGGCTAACTTTTCATTTATATCCTTAGAACCATAAGTGTCCTTTATGATTATTGAAGATACTATTCCAATCAATCTGGGCATAGAAACAGATCCACGTATCACCTGTTGGAGATTTGATTCTGAACAATTGATTGATTGTATGTTTGTCATTGATGACAACATATAATACACAAAAATAATTTTGTATGTACTTATCCATATGATGACATGAAGAATTGTGTGTATAGATACATTTTGACATGTTTATTATGATATGTTCATACATGCAGACCCAAATATGATGTTTCAGTAAAGATATGTAATTCTGGCATTGACAGTTATAGTTCTAGAGGAATAACGGTTTGAGGCTGATGTATGTAACATGTTTATTGAGTTGCACCTATCTTTAGGACATGCATGTGTATATTCATGATGAGTTATGAGTTGTTAATATTAATCTAAAGGTGCCAAACATATTTCAAGAAGATTACAAAGTTATGGTTAAATTGGTGAAGCTAACTTAGTGAAGTGATGCATCTATTCAGTTTGTACTTGCACAGTTGTAATTATGCTTGCGCGCTTAGTAAATCCAAAAAGGATGTTATGAATAGTTTTCTTACAGGTCCCATGATCTCATACTTGGAGTATGTACTTATAGAAGGTCATTTGTGATAAGAAGAGTTGCGAAAGCTAGAGATAAGAAAAGCAGAGCAGAGTGTTAATGCAGCAGAGCTATATTTATCATATGTTGATAATATAGATATTGAAGTTGAAGATTTCAGAATACAGATAAGATTGTTGTAGTTCTTTATAAGAGGTTAAAGCATCGGTGCACAAAAGGAACTGATCAGACAAGCAGTGTCACAAACAATAGTTCACCTTATTGATACAGTGTGTATCAAATAACCAGAAGGTTGTGGCCTTCACCACTTGGATAGTGAGTCCTTGGACAGCGAGTCCACCACCCCTAATAGGGTTATTTTAAAAGACTCCTAACAGGGTCAGACCCTTAACCAGGTCCCTATACTACTGCATTGTAATGAACAACTCCTAATAGGGTTGAAAGATCTTTTAACAGGGATTACTATAAACAATATAGTTCTTTGTGGGTACTAATTCCCACTGGGGTTTTTACCATTTGGTTTCCCCATAATCAAATTGATGTGTTTTGTAATGTGTTATCTAAATGTGCATTTACTTTGTATCAATCTCGATTAATATGTATAATAAAAAGAAAAAGTTGTTGATAACTGATTCACCCCCCCCTCTCAGTTATCCCTGAAGTATTCTAACAATTGGTATCAGAGTTGAGTTCCTTAGAGAGAAAGCCTAACAAGTTAAGGTAGATCAGATGGAATACTTTAGAAAAGAGAGCCCTAAGTTTGATGGAGAGAACTATCTAGATTGGAAGAACAAAATGATAACACATCTACAATGTGTTGGCTTTGAGATTGCTACACAAGAAGTTGATATTCCATCTTTAAAAGACCTTGCAAAGGATGATGCTACAAACAGATAGAAGGAGGTATTCATAGCAAATGCTATTGCCAAAGAAGCCCTTATTAGTGCCCTATCAGATAGTGAATTTTCTGAGATCAAGAAAGTTGACCGAGCTTATACC
>MU225900.1:2326215-2337458 GCA_018584345.1 Thuja plicata | reverse complement strand
GGGTCAGACCCTTAACCAGGTCACTATACTACTGCATTGTAATGAACAACTCCTAACAGGGTTGAAAGATCTTTTAACAGGGATTACTATAAATAGTATAGTTCTTTGTGGGTACTAATTCCCACCTTGGTTTTTACCATTTGGTTTCCCCATAACAAAATTGATGTGTTGTGTAATGTGTTATCTGAATATGCATTTACTTTGTATCAATCTAGATTAATAAGTATAAGAAAAAGATAAAGTTGCTGATAACTGATTCAACCCCCCCCCTCTTAGTTATCTCTGAAGTATTCTAACATCACCTACATTGCAGTTTATCTTAGTGATCAGGAAAAGAAAGACATGAAAAAATTATTGTATAAACATAAAATCAACTTTTCCTAGACTTACAAGGACATACCCAAGCTAGAAATAGATCTTGTCATGCATCATCTTCCAGTAGATCCAAGTGTAAAACCTGTTAAGAAGAAACTTCACAAGATACATTTGCAAGTCGCACTGGTAGCCAAAGTAGAGCTTCAAAAAACTAAAGTAATCAGACTGATAGATTATCCTGAATGGGTTTCCAATATTGTACTAGTAGCCAGGCCTACTGGGGGCATTCACATCTGCACTGGTTTCAAAGACGTAAACCCTACATGTCCCAAGGATGATTTTCTGCTCCCAAATATTGACATTTTAGTGGATTTGATTGTCGGACATGAAATATTGTCTCTTATGGATGGTTTCTCAGGTTACAATTAGATAACGATAGCACCAGAAGACCAGCACAAAACTGCATTCACAACACCTTGGGGCACCTTCTATTATCAGGTAATGCCCTTTTGCCTTAAAAATGCCCAAGCCACCTATCAGTGAGCAATGACTACCATCTTTAATGACCTTTAACATGTCATCATGGAAGATTATGTGGACAATTTTCTAGGAAAATCCAAGACAAGGGAATCACATATTCCTATCCTTACTACCATTTTTGAGTGAATGGAGAAGTATAAGCTTAGGATAAATCCCAAGAAGTGTGTCTTTGGAGTACAATCTGGTAAGCTACTGGGATACATTGTGTCATGATATGGAATACAAGTGCATCCAAAGAAATTTAAAGCAATCCTAGAGATGCCAGCACCCAAAACATTGAAACCATTGCACATTTTACAAGGAAACTATAATCAATCAAAAGATTCATGTCATAACTTGAAGATAAGGTGCATCTGTTCTCTCACCTCCTGCATAAGAATATCAAATTTCAGTGGGATTACTTATGTCAAAATTCATTTGAGAAACTAAGAGCCTATCTAGCTAGTCCACCTGTGTTGGTACCACCTATTGCTGGTCATCCTCTAATTTTGTACATATCTACTATAGAGGTCGCGTTGGGAGCCCTACTGGAACAATTAGATGATATCGGCAGAGAGAGAGCAATTTACTATCTCAGTAGGACTCTTATTAGTTATGAGTTGAATTATTCCCTAATTGAGAAAGCATGTTTGGTTGTTGTTTTTTGTACATAGAAACTACATAATTATATGCTCAATCGTAAGATTCATCTTGTTGCCAAAATTGATCCACTCAAATATCTCCTAGCATGTGCTTCTCTTACTAGTCATACAGTGAAATGGGTCATGATCCTTAGCTAGTTTGACATTGTTTATGTGGATTGCAAAGCTATCAAAGGACAAGTAATTGTAGATCAACTAGCTGAAGCACCTATTGATAGTAAACATCCATTGACCATAGATTTTCCAGATGAATCAGTCCTCAATCTTGCCCTGAGTACCCCATGGAAGCTTTATTTTGATGGATCCTTCACTCAAAAAGGATCGGGGGCAGGAATCTTGTCTATTATACCAAAATGGGATCTCATCCCTAAATATTATAAATTACAGTTTCCTTGTACTAAAAACATTGCATAATATGAAGCCCTTGGACTTTGGCAGGCCATACAATGGAAGATTCTCAATTTGTTGGTGCTTGGTGATTCACAATTGGTGATAAAACAAGTTATGGATGAATACCAAACAAAGGATGACAAGTTGCTTCCCTATTGCCATACAGTTGAAGATCTCAAAACACATTTCACTGAATTGATCTTCCAACAGATCCCCCACACAAACAACAAAGTAGAAAACACCATGGCAACGATCGGGTCCTTGATCACCATGCCAGAACACAATACATGATGTGAGTTTCTTGTTGAGAATCTTACAATCCCTACCTGTGACAAACTGAATTTTGAAATGGTGTGTGAAATTTGTGATCCTAACTCCCCATGGTATTAAGAAGTCTATTCCTACCTTCGTGATGGACATACCCAACTTACCTTAACCCCCAATCAACATAAAACCTTCATTTTTCGCACTTCTCGATACACAATCCTTGGCGATACCCTTTTCTGACAAAATTTTGATGGAACTCTTTTAAGGTGTGTGATTTCTGATGAAGAACAAACATCCTTGGAGTAGGTACATCAAGGAATCTGTAGGGCTCACTCTAGTGGACTTACTTTGGCCAAGAAGTTGTTACGCACTAGATATTATTGGCCTACTATGGAACAAGATTCCTACAACTATGTGAAGAAGTGTGTGCCTTGTCAGTAGCACAATGATTTGATACACACCCCCTCCCAATCCCTTTAGCCCACCATCACCCCTTGGCCTTTTTCACACTGGGGTCTTGACCTCATTGGCTAGATTTCCCCTAATTCTCCCAATGGCCATAAATACATTCTTGCTTCTACTGAGTACTTTACCAAGTGGGTCAAAGTTGTTCCTCTCACCTACACCACTGGAAAATAGATTGCAAAGTTCATTTTGAACTATCTTATCTATCACTATGGCATTCCTTAGGACATTGTTACTAATAATGGAGGACCTTTCAAGAGTAAGGATGTCACAGATCTATGTAGGAAATTCAGCATTACCCACCATACCTCTTCCAAATACTTTCCTCAAGGCAACGATCAAGAAGAGGCTACAAATAAAACCATCCTCAGAATCCTCAAGAAAATAGTCAATGAAGCTGGCTGCTATTGGTACCTTTCCCTCAATCCTGCCCTTTGGGCCTACCGCACCTCCATTCAAAAACCCAATAGAGCCACCCCCTTTTCCCTTTTTTATGACATTAAGGCTATTCTACCCATCAAAATTGAGCTCCCTTCCCTCAGAATTTATCTCAAGAATTTGTTTTCCAAAGAAGAATATAGAGTTGCCCGCTTGCAAGAGTTAGAACTCCTTGATGAGAGATGCCTCAGTGCCCTAAACCACCTCCACATGTATCAAAATTGCATTTGCCTCTAAGTCAAAAAAATGATCAAGCCTCGTCAGTTTAAGGTTGGTGATCTTTTCCTACAACACAATATGAAGAATCTCCAGAGCTGTGAAAAGAAAGGCAAGTTTGAACCTAATTGGTTGGGGCCCTTCATCATCATAACAAAGTATGGTTTTGGCGCTTATCAGATTGTGTCACCAGAGGGAGATCCTATCCCTGATCCTATAAATATTGTACATCTCAAGTGCTTCTATGCTTGCAGATCCATCAGTAGTCTATTGTATAGCCAAAATTGTCAAAAATCCAAAAAAAATAGAAAAGAAGAAAATCCAAAAACATTCAAAAAGCAAGCAAAAGCAAAAACATCAAAAAATCAAAAAGGCATAAAAATATAAAAGCTTGAAAAAAGTATCAAAAAAGAAAAAGAGAAAGAGAAATAAATCCATCCATCTGTGAAAACCACTTCGATGGCGCAATGGATAAGTACCATGGTGAAAACCTATTTCAGGCACCATGTGTAGTCAGGTCCACCATCTGTTTCCACCATTTTTTCCAAGCAACCTACATCACCTTCCATAATAAAAGTCACTACCCATATCTATGCAGGTAGTTCCTTGACCATTTTCCATCTTCGAAATAAAATTGCATTCCCGCATGAATGAGCTTACCATATCAATACTGAGCTTTGTTCTAGAGATAGTAACCGCAAATGTTTCCAACAAATCAGTAGACAGATTGATTTTCCTATTGATTTTTCTATTCACAAGTAATTGCCAGCGAATTCCCGTTTCTATCAATCAATCTTTGGCCCATCAGGATGCATCCTTTAGGTGTTGGCTATTCTATCAATACTCACATCAAATTTTTTCATGGTAATAACTTTTGGACTTAATGACCACTTGGTCAAGATGCCTTTTTGCTGATTTTATCTTGTGTTTCAATATGGCCTTATTGCGAAAACCTCAATCTTTTATATCTTGGTTCGTTATGATGAGTACGTAGTGGAATATGTGTCATTTGTGGTATGATCTTCTTGTCATATATTGTTAGCGCATTTATGTTTTGATATTTAGTTATGAGTATGTATGCCTCACTAGGGGCAGGCTTCACACATCTCAAATCCCTAAACATATCTAGATGTATTGTGTCTCCTCATGAGTAACATTTCATAGGACTCATCATACCTGATATCTTGCATTCTTGTTCCTAAAAACCTATTTGTTTGAGAGTCTAGTCCACGCAAAGGAACCATGTCACTTGTGTTTTCTCGCACATGGTGCATAGCTCCTTTTGCAATATCAAACTAGGGTGTGCTCTCCAACATTAACACGGTATAAATCCCACTATTATCATGTAGTTAGAATTGCATTTTAGCTAGGTCATATTGTATCTTGATTTTTCTCTTGGAAAGGTTTCTATTTATTCCCCCTATCCAGTCATCTAAGTGATTTTATTAGACCTATTTGATACACACAAAAATAGTGTCCCCATATGTCTCATATTGCATTCATTCATGAGGTTACTTATGTTCTTTGTTAAGTCCATTCATTAGTCATTATTGATTACCAGTTGCATTGTTACTTCATTCAATAATCATTATTCATTAAGGTTGCATTTAGTTCCATTCATTATTCATTTCATTCATTATCCATTACTTAGTTCCATTGTTAAGTCATTAATATCATTTTAAGATTCATTCATTTTAGGATTCATTACACATTTCACCAATCACATATGCATTTACATTTATTTACCACCACATTGCATCAATACATGTAAAATACATCCATCTATAAGAATTTACAACTCCACCATCTCCATTACACATTTCCCCTCTCCCCTGCCCTCGCAGACGGAGATTGATTGATCTCCATCCTCACAGACGTTGATCATAGATCGGTCATCTATGAGGATGGTGATTTTTCGATCACCATCTACGTAGCCGGCGGTCAGGCAACTGCCATCTGTGCTGTGTGCCGGTTTGGGAAGTATTTATGACACCCTATATACTTGAAAAAAGCATTAAATGCATAAAGTATGAAGATGTCCTTGACTACTCACCGGTGGTCCAGTGTCCGCAGGTCGCTAGTGGATCCAAATGCACTCCCCAAGCTATGCTCGCTCTTGCTCTGCTGCCATCGCTCTCATTTTCTTCTCTCTTTTTGCTCTTTGTGAGTGAAAGTGACTTCTCAAAGAGCCCCGGTGGACTATTTATAGCCCCTTGGGACCCGTTTCTTCCATCCTTCTCCCTACTCCCCATTCTGGTCCCCATTTTTCCTCTATTTTTCTTAGGCACTCCATGCAATTGGTCCTCTTTCCCCTTTTTGTTGCCTTTTTTGAGAAAATTTTATTAAAAAAATTTATTTTTTTCTATTATTTTCTCGAGGCGGTACACTTCTCCACTCTCATTGTCGTAGTTTTTTTGAACCTTTCTGGGGCATCTTATTTTCTTTTCTTTGATGCGATGCCACTTTCGACACCACATCAAAGAGGGTCAAAATGTAAATGTCTAGAATCGTCCTTATCTTAATTTAATTAATATTCCCATAGCATTATAATTAATTTTAATTAATTAATTATATTTGTTATATTCTTCTATTTATTTAATTAAATATAATTCACTTTCCTTAGTATTTAAATTTAATTTAAATACTATCCTCTTTAATGTATTAAATTTCATTTATATACATTACCCCTCATTAACCCCTTTTAAATAAATTTTTAATTTATTTATTCCTTCACATGACTTAAATTCTACTAAACTATAATTAATCTAAATTTTAAATTTGGATTAAGCTAATTTGAACCTAGATCCTACCCTACCTCACATCACTTTCACCAAATAAACCTACTTACTAATTAACTAAGGTTAATTAGGCTAATTTATTGATTCCTACACCTATTAGTCCTAATTATTTTCTCACACATGTGTGAACTGATGACATGTAACTGATTGAATGTTTGATAATGTTAAGTTGAAGATAATGTAAAGCATTAAATCAGTTAATGGTTTATATTTTCATTGATGTCAACTTGATATCATCTGTACGGTCATGTACATAATACCAAAGACTTCAAAGAATCTATAGAACAAAGGTTATGCTTTCAGCAATGCATAAATGTCAAGTATTCACTCAGTGACATATAACACCGATAGAGTGCACACCATCGGTAAAGGAAAAGAAGAAAAGTCATAGTGATACCCGACGAGCATAAGACAGTGTTGCCTGATGAACCAAAACCACAAGATGCCCGATGAGATGAAAACAGAGTTGCCCGACGAGTAAAAATCTAAGGATGCCCGATAGACAAAGATCCTGAAGCTAACTGAAGTCATGCCGATGGAACTGTCAGTTGTCACTGACAACTAACTGAAGAATTGACTGAGGGAACAGAGAGTTCAGAAAATGACAAAATATCTAGCTGGAAAGAGCTAAAGATATACTTGACTGGTTGTTTTATTTTTTTTATTCGACCAAAGTTAAGTAATTGATTTAAGGAAGATTTGTACAGTTGGCAAGAAGATAACTACAAGATAAATCAGGTGTTATGCTTTAAATCAAATTGGCTGGATTGTTTTTCATGTCAAGAATCAAGAATTAAGAAACAGTGAAAATCATGTCTATATAAGAGACAAGCTTAATTCATTTTCGCAATATCACTTTCACGGAAAGGGGATTAAGGGTAGTGAATGAAAAGAGGATGCTGAAGAAAAACTGATGAAGAAGAAATTCATATAGTCCTGATCAATCAAGCTGAAGGAGAGCTAAAAAATTCTCCAGACACCAACGAATAGTAAAGAACAACATCACAGAGAAAAAAGTGTGGAGATCAAAGAATTGAATTGATACATTGATTAGAGAGGTAATGTACTTAAATAGATCTGAAAATCTATAATTCAAATTTGCATTAGAAATAGGTCGTAGTGTTTTAGTTTAACCATTGAAGCACCAAGTCTCTTAAGACAACTTTGCTTCATGGAAAAGCAGGATAAGACTCCACTTATCAGGTATTGGTAATGATGTTACTCAATTCCTAGATACTGAATATGTGAGGCCTACAGGAGTATTGACAGTAGATCAATTGAGAGAGAAGCATGAACACAACTACATGGTTATAGAGCTTTCTTCCTCACTCTGTGATGCTGAATTTGAAGATGTCAAGGATTGAAAAACTACAAAGAAGATGTGGGACAAATTGAAGCTTGTACATGGAGGTGATGCAAATTTTATAAGAGCTAAGGTAGAAATCCTTAGAGGAAAATTTGATGATCTCAAAATGAAAGGAGAAAACATCACACAGTATAGCACAAGAATAAAATAAGTAGTCAATGCTATACAAGGAGTTGGAGGTGTACTAGAAGAGGAGATAGTGGTTAGTAAAATCTTAAGGACCTTACTACCTATATATGCTATTAGAGTTTCTGCCACTCAAGAAATGAGAGCAGTAGCAAACAATATAGTTACTCTTGATAGTTTAATTGGTAGACTGATTTCATTTGAGATGAATAACTTTGCTAATAGTGTCTTACCAAACTTAGAGTCTGCATTTAAGTCTTCTATGAGAATAAGAAAATCAAGTCATAGACACACATCTAGAAGAGATAATGAAAGTGAAAGTGAAGAAGAATATCTAGATGAATTAGAAGCACTTATGGCAAGAAGAATGCAGAGAGGCAAAGGTAAATACAAATGCAAGTTACCACTTGTATGTTTTAATTGTAAAGAGATTGGACACTTTGCTGCAAGATGTCCTAACAGAATAAAATATGATAGAAGTAATGACAGATATTTTGAGAAGAAATCTAACAGAGGTGATAACAAATATTACAGAGGTTATCGACAATTAGAAAGAAGAGATACCCGAGACTACAAGGACAAAGGCACGAAGGATAGCTACCTAGCTGCTTGCAAAGATGAAGATACTGACATCAAACCTAATGAAGACATTAAGATGGTATTTGTAGCTGTGAAGGATGATTCAAATGAAGATGAAAGGTATGTAGAAACTGCACTCATATCTAAGGTTAGCAAGAATGACATCTAGATTATAGATAGTGGATGCACTCACCACATGACCAGTGACAAAGAAAAGTTTAACACTTTTGAGTATTATAATGGTGGTACAGTAAGAATGGGTAATGATATACCTTGTCCAATTGAAGGTAAAGGAAAAATAATGCTGAATAACTTGATTAAATGTGAAAATGCTTATTGGGTAAAAGGATTGAATTATAATATGTTGAGTGTTTCTTAGCTAAATAATTTAGGACACAGAGTAGCATTTGAGAATAAGAAGGCAAAGATCTTCAATGAATCAGGAAAACTGATTGGTACCAATGAACAGACTAAAGGTAACTTATTCTATTTGAATGATACTAACACCATTTGCTCAATGACTATAAATGAAGACATATGGTTGTGGCATAAAATATTGTGTCATGTGAATTTTGACAACATGATGAAAATAAGAAGAAGGAGAAATGTAAGAGGCTTACCGACGATGACAAAGCCATACAATATCATGTGCAAGAATTGTCAAAAAGGTTAAATGGCTAAGTCTAGTTTCAAAATTAAAACCCATACATCTAATGACATTCTAGAATTAGTGCATACTGATTTATGTGGATCAATGAGTACAAATATTTATTATGGAGATACATATTTTATTCTCTTTTTTGATGATTACTCTAGAATGATGATAGTCATGTTTCTTAAAGATAAATATGAAGCATTCAAGATGTTTAAATGGTATAAAGCTATGGTAGAGAAACAAAGTGGTAAGGATCTGAAATGTTTGAGATCAGATAGAGGAGGAGAATTTATATCAGCTGAATTCACTAATTTCTATAATGAGTATGGAATAAAAAGATAGGTTTCTGCACCAAGAACACCACATCAAAATGGGATTGCTGAGAGAAGGAATAGATCAATAGTTGATTGTGCTAGAACACTAATGATAGAGAAAGGCATCACCAAAATCTTCTAGAGGGAAGCTATCATTATTTTTGTCTACACACTTAACAGAGTACAATTAAAGGACACAAAGAAGACACCTTATGAGCTTTGGTATTGTAAAACGCCTAATGTAAGTTACTTCAAAATATTTGGTAGTCAATGTTATGTCTTAAAGGATGATAGAAATGGAAAGCTTGATGCCAAGAGTGATGAAGGTATTTTCTAGGGTATTCCACCAAAAGAAAAGCTTATAAATGTCTCATCAAGGCTTCTAACAAAATTGTTGAAAGTGCAAATGTAAAGATATATGAATTTGCAGAAAAGAATGAGCTGGAAAGCACAAAAGAACCAAAGAACTACAACAAGTCTGTATACTGTGAAGAACTCAAAACTCTACCTGACCAATAGTGCTTAATTCCAGAACAACGGAATGTTGCAACTGACGGTCAGACTGTTGTTACTGACGGTCAGACTGTTGTTACTAACGGTCGGGATAATAATCAGAATAATGTGCAAGGTGATGAAGAACATAATGAATATCAAAATAATGATCAAGATGATACGCAAAGAGTTGTACCTATACTTGCAATATATGTAAGAAGGAACCATCCAGAGATCCAGATCATAGGAGATAAGAAAGCTGGTACAATAACAAGAAGTAAGTCTTTAAACTCAAATTATTTAATTTGTGAGTTTGAGCCAAAATCTGTCAATGCTACACTAGATAATGAGGAATGGATAAGTGTTATGAATGATTAAATTGAACAGATTGAGAAGAACAAGACATGGTCACTTGTGCCAAGACTAGATGACAAGAATGTCATTGGTACAAAATCGATATTCAGAAATAAACTGAATGAGAATGGAGAAGTCACAAGGAACAAGGCAAGGCTAGTATGCAAGGGGTATGCACAAGAGGAAGGTATAGACTATGGAGAAACCTTTGCACCCATTTCTAGGCTAGAAGGAGTAAGAATATTGCTTGCTTATCCTGCATTCAAAGGATTCAAAGTATATCAAATGGATGTCAAGTCAGCATTCCTAAATAGAATACTTGAAGAAGATATATACATTGAGAAACTAGAAGGGTTTGTCAATCCAGACAAGAGAAACATGGTATGTAGACTTCACAAAGCCTTTTATGGATTGAAAAAAGATCCAAGAGCCTGGGATGAATGAGTTCATTCCTATCTAATAAGTATTCGATTTGTAAGGACTAGTGAAAACAATAATCTTTATTTGAAGGAAGATACTGATGCTAACACTTTGATTGCTAAAATATTTGTTAATGACATCATATTTGGAGGCAATGATATGCTATGCAATTCATTTGCTAATGAGATGAGAAAAGAGTTTGAGATGTCTATGTTTGGAGAGATCAAGTTCTTTCTTGGTCTACAGATCATTCAAACAAGTGAAGGTATTTTCATTACACAGTCCAAATACATCAAAGAGGTCCTGAAAATATTCAAGATGGAAGATTCCAAACCAGTTGGAACACCAATGGCTATTGGATGTAAGTTAACAAAGGAGGACAAGAAAACAAAAGGTAAATAAGACTTTGTACAAATCAATGATTGGAAAACTCATGTATGTTGTACACACTAGACCAGATATTGCACATGCAGTAGGAATTGTTGCTAGATTTTTTGATAACCCCAGGGAATCACATATGACTGCTGTGAAAAGAATTTTAAGATATCTAAAGAATACTGAGGAATTTGGCTTATGGTATAGAAGAGAAAGAAAATTTGAACTTAAGGTGTTTACCGACACTGATTGGGCTAGAAATCTTGATGACCAGAAGAGCACAACTGGAGGAGCATTCTTTATGGGTGACAGACTTGTCACATAGATTAGCAAGAAGCAAGGATGCATCTCTCAGTCTGTTGTTCCCTTTTCTTGCTGATATGATAATACCCTCTGAGGGTTCACTCTATTTATCCCTGACACTGACTCAGCATAGAGTAGAATAACAGAAACAAGGTTTTGAAACCTTCTGCACTTTGAGCTCCACAAACT
>MU225900.1:2315836-2326115 GCA_018584345.1 Thuja plicata | reverse complement strand
TGACTCACCACCATGATCTGGCGACATCCCGACTGAAGGAAAACTCTTAGCATGAAACCGTTAGTCGCTGAGTCGTGACTGTTATCTCTTAACCGCCAATTATCACGAGACCACGCGACTGAAGAGAGGCCTTAACTGTTTGACCGAGCAGATCCAGTGACAATGTGACATGAAGTAAGCGCAAGGTCGGGAGACATTTCTTTGACTGGCCATTTCTTCTCGTGATCACCCGACTGAAGGTGGGTCCCGTTCACTTTAAAAGCTCATAACATGAAGTTCAAGCGACAACCCGACTAAAGAAAGATCGCCAAGTCTCGAGACACTGAGGGAATATTCCATTTTTTACCAAGACTACGCGACATAAGGAAAAAGCGAAGTCGGGAGATGTTTTAGCATATTCATTTCTGGTAAAGCGATCAAGCGACCTGACTTAAAGCACATGTCTTAAGTGACTTGAAAAAGGTAACAAGGAAATATAAAGACATGGCCTAGGGTTTCAAAATACATCGTTTAACACTTGATTGCTAGGGTTTTCAGGGTTTTGACAAATTGAGCAAGGTTTTGAAAATAAGAAAGCCCGGGAAAATGACAAGACCAAGGGATTCAAAAAAATTTTGATACAGTGCTAACACAGTCTACTACAGAAGTAGAATATGTTGTTGCTGCTACAAACTACTCAAATATTGTATGGATCAAACAGTTACTGGAAGGTATGAATATGAAGATCATAGAATCAGTAATTATTTATTGTGATAACACCAGTACAATAAACATTTCCAAGAATCCAGTCAATGATTCCAAGACTAAAAACATTGCCATCAAGTATCATTATTTGAGAGAACAAGATCAAGAAAATGAGGTGATACTTGAGTATGTGAAATCAAAAGAGCAATTGGCTGATATCTTCACCAAGCTACTGCCCAAGGATACATTTGAGTACTTGAGAAAGAATATCATTTATATTGACGCAAGCAAAGAGATGAACTTCAAAGATACATCTATATATAGACAGGTATATACCATAACCGAGCACCAGAACATATTGTTGTATTGCTGATGGATAAGGGAAATTAAAGGAATATATTATGGATAGGAGAAAAATGATTGCTTGTCATGAATTTCAGATATTTGTAAAATATTTGTTTGGCATTGATGTCAAAGGGAGAGATATTTTTCATATTATCACATTCTTCTGGAAAAGGAAGAAATATTATCCATTAACAGATTACTCCAACAGAGAGAGATTATATCCTAAGGGGGAGAAAATTGTATGAAAGATGATTATACAAAGGGAGAGTTGTTGACAAGAGAAAAAGACATCAAAGAGAGAGAATAGTCACAAGAGAGAAATTGATACAAGAAGAGGACTCAACACATCATAAAGCAAAGAGCTTCAAGAATCAAATCTAAGCTAAAATAGAGCTTACTGGAGATAAAAAATTTATCAGTTATCAAACAAAAGATTGGTATTTTGATAAATCTCAACTATTGTATTTCATATTGTATTAGAAATAGTATAGTGTGATAATATAGTATGTTGCCATCAATGCCAAAGGGAGAGATTGATGACATGTAACTAATTGAATGTTTGATAATGTTAAGTTGAAGATAATGTAAAGCATTAAATTAGTTAATGGTTTGTATTGTCATTGATGTCAACTTGATATCATCTATACAGTCATGTACATAATGCCAAAGACTTCAGAGAATCTATAGAAAAAAGGTTATGCTTATAGAAATGCATAAATGTCAAGTATTCACTAAGTGAAAGATAACACCGATGGAGTGCACACCATTGGTAAAGGCAAAGAAGAAAAGTCACACTGATACCCGATGAGCAGGAGATAGTGTTGCCTGACGAAGAAAAACCATAGGATGTCCGACAAGCTGAAAATAGAGTTGCCCGATGAGTAAAAGTCTAAGGATGCCTGATAGATGGAGATCCCAAAGCTAACTAGAGTCATACTGACAGAACTGTCAGTTGTCATTGACAACTAACTGAAGAATTGACTGACAGAATAGAGAGTTTAGAAAATGACAAAATATCTAGCTGGCAAGAGATAAAGATATACTTGACTGGTTGTTTTATTTGTTTTATTTGACCAGAGTTAAGTAATTGATTTAAAGAAGATTTGTACAGTTGGAAAGAAGACAACTACGAGATAAATTAGGAGTTATGATTTAAATAAGATTGGTTAGATTTTTTTTCACGCCAAGAATCAAGAATCAAGAAACAGTGAAAATCATGTCTATATAAGAGACAAGCTTAATTCATTTTCGTAATATCACATTCATGGAAAGGGGATTAAGGGGAGTGAATGAAAAGAGGATACTGAAGAGAAACTAATGAAGAAGATCTTCATACAGTCTTGATCAATCAAGCTGAAAGAGATCTAAATAATTCTACAAACACCGATGAATAGTAAAGTGCAACATCACATAGAAGAAAGTGTGGAGCATAAAGAATTGAATTGATACATTGATCAGAGAGGTAATGTACTTAAATAGATCTGAAAATATGCAATTCAAAGTTGCATTAGAAATAGGTCATAGTGTTTTAGTTTAACCATTGAAGCATCAAGTCTCTTCATAGAGCAGGACTTAACAGTCTTCTATATATTGAGGTGCATCCCAAGGAGTGCCAAAAAGGTTGATTCATGAAAGTAGCATTGGATTTTCCCGATACCTATTGATAGTCTAAGAAGGAGGTTGATTCAAGGATGGTAGCAATAGATACCCGATACTAAGTGACAACCTCTATGTATAAATTCCTCTAACAAGGTCACGCTTAATAGTGTGTTTATAACCTTTAACAGGGTTGGCTCCTAACAGGGTTCACTTTAGAAGAGTGAAAATTTGGGGTACCGGTCCGAGTTGTTTTTCTCTTAATAGGATTTTCATGTTAAAAATTCATGTTATGTGTGTATGATTCATTTATTTATTATTTTTTATATGACATAGTTAACACTGGGTTGATCGGTATACTCTGCTTATTTACTGAGTTTTGGTAAATAGTTATACTTCTTATCGGTAATCAAGGAGATTAAGTAAATACAAGGAAAACTGACAAACAGTTATTCATTATAAGTATTTCATGGCATGCATCTTGTAGGGACATAATAATCTGAGGTTTATTTGATTGGTGGTTAATGTTTGTAGGATAAATTTTTGAGGCCACTGATTCACCCCCCCTCCTCAGTTATTACAAACATGAACAAATTTTCAAAAATCCACTTTTCCAAATAATCCTTATTTGGTGCCAACAAGGTTTCTTACACCTATTATGACACCCTCTTACACTTTCTAAAAGTGTCTCATTGGTCCAAAACTCTTACACCTCTTACAATATTGTTCACATGTGTACTTTAAGTACACTTTGACCCATCACATCCAAAGTTGCTCACACGTGTGAGCAAAGTGGGAGTCTTGCATGGCTTATGTGTCCCTTATGTGGCACCTATGTGGATGCCACATGAGCTCCACCTCATCCAGGCCTTCTCTCTCCTCCAAAAAATCTATAAATAAAGGCCATTGTCAAGAGTAAATAATCTCCCTTTTATGCATTATTATCATGCTAGTTTAGTTCTAGATTTCTTTAAGCAATTTAGCATTTTTCATAGCAATCTTAGTTCATTTCATGTTTATTTCATTGTTGAATCTAGATATCACATCTTAGGTTTATAATGGAATGAATCTTAGTTAGTCTTTGCATATCAATCTAGATTAGTTTGCATCTTCATCAATGGTGAATGACTTAAGACAACTTCCTCATACTTGTTCTTGAGCTCTTCATCCATCATTAGTTTCCATTATAGTTTCATTTATCCAAATCATAGTGGGATTAAGTTATTGTGTTGGGAGAGTACACCCACAATAATCTCTACGAGAAAATCAACAAGGCATTGGGTGCCCTTGTTTGGCTCATCGGAGGTTGTGGTGTTAGTTCTTGTCTTATTTATTTCATTCACTTGAACAAGCTAACTCTTTGAATTTTGCTTTAAATGGCTAACCTCTAACGTTTGCATGTTCTAGTGATTGTCTTGGATAGGTTACTTTTCATCACATACAGGGGCAACATTCCAGAGAGCTATGTATGTTGCATTTAAAGAGTTTTTTGATTTATTTATGGTAATTTATCAAGATGATTTAACAAAATATTCCAAGAAGGCCGAAGACCATTGTGGTCATATATAAAAGGTTTTTAACAAAGCCTTTGAATATGGTGTTTCATTGAATCCTAAAAGATGTCAATTTGTAGTCATAGAAGGGAAGTTATTGGGACACATTGTATCAAAAGGAGGGAGAATTGACCCAAAAAGAATAGAAGCAATTTAGAAGGTCACTTCTCCAAAGACCATTAAGGGAGTACAATCTTTCTTATGAAAGATTAATTTTTTTAGGAGGTTTATTGCTAATTTTGTAGAAATTGTGAAGCCTACAATAATTTTTTTAAGGAAGGATGCAAAGTTTAAGTGGGATGAAGAGGCACAGTGTGACTTCAAAAAAATAAAGAAGGCAATTCAGGAAGCTCCTATTTTGGGGTCTCTTGATTACAGTAATCCATTCTCACTATTTTATTTTTCATCTTTTCATACAAGTGCATTTGTGTTATTGCAAAAGGATGAGGAGGGATATGAACATCCTATTGCATTTTTCAGTAAATCTCTCCATGTTGCAGAGTTAAATTATGAGGTAATGGAAAAACAAGCATAAATCTTAGTTAAAGTTGTGAAGTCATTCAAAACTTATCTGGTCTATGCAAAATTAATGGCATATGTACCTCATGCAATAGTCAAATAAATTCTTATGCAGTCAGAAGTTACTGAAAACTGGTGCAAATGGATCGACAGGGTTCAAGAATTCAATTTAGAAATCCATATTACAAAATTGTTGTGAGGATTAGGCTTGGAAAAGATTATGACAAAAGAAAATATGGGTTTATTTCAAATAAATATTGTGGGAGTACAAGACCTGAGACTATCTAGTATTGAAAAATAGCCTTGAAATTTTGACATTGTATATTTCATCAAGAATGCCAAATGCCCTGATACCATGACTGATAATCAAAAAATAACTCTCAAATTACAAGCCCAAAAGTACACATTAGTACAAGGAGAATTATATTGCAAAGATAGAGATGGTTTTATTTTGTTATGCTTAGATAAATGGCAGGATGATAAGGTGTTAAAAGAGATGTATTCTAGTGTGTGTGGTGGGTATTATTATGCCAGGACTACTGCCCACAAGATCTTAAGGGCTAGTTATTTTTGGCCTTTCTTTTTTAAATATTCTGTTAAATTTGTGCAAAATTGTGAAGCATGCCATAAGTTTTCTTACAAGTTGAAATATTCAGGTGCCTTGTTATTAAATCAAGTACAGGTTGAGGGCCCTTTTTCCATGTGGGGAATTGATTTTATCAGAGAGTTTGCAGAGAATTCTACTGACAGACATGGTTGGATCCTGGTGGCCACAAATTATTTTACAAAATGGATTGAGGCAATTCCTACCAAGAAAGAAATTAGTAAGGTTGTGATTGAATTTTTTATGGATAATGTCCTGACTAGATTTGGTGTCCCTGTGAAGTTGGTAATGGATAATGCTATGTGTTTTAGGCCAAAATAGTTTCAAGAGTTTTCTGATGAAAATAGAATTATGATATCATACTCTTCTACATATAATCCATAGGCTAATGGACAAGTAGAATCAAGTAATAAGAGAATTCTACAGATTTTGAAGAAAACTCTAGATACAAACAAAAGAGCCTAACATTCAAAGTTAAAACTAGCTTTATGGGCTGATAGGGTAGCTATAAAAAGGGCTACTGGGAAGTCTCCTTTTGAGTTGGTACATGGAGTGCAAGCCAAATTACCATTAAATAATTTACTTCCTATTTATAAATTTATCATGGATGAGGGGTTGGAAGTGAATGATGCCTTACATGACAAAATGGTTCAATTGGTTGAGTTTGATGAGGTCAGAAGGGAAGGACAAAGGAAAAACTTGAAAAGTCAACAGAAAATGAAGGATTTGTTTGACAAGAGAGCCAGTAGTAGAATATTTCAGCTTGATGACATGGTGTTGCAGTGGAATGCCAAAGCTGAAGATAAGGGAAAACATAAAAAATTTGAATCCTTGTAGTTAGGACCTTATATTGTTCAACACATACATGGTAAGGATTCATATTTTTAAAAAAATCTGGATGATGAGGTATTGGAGATTCTAGTGCATGGACAATTCCTAAAACTTTTCTTTAATTGAGATTTATTTTCCATGCATGGTAGTCATGTATTTATGTATAGGTTGTAGGTTTGTGTGTTTTTGTTGTGTGTTGTAGGGTATCTTTCTTTTGTGTGTGTGTGGTCTGTGTTCCAGAGTCTAGATTCTTGTATCCGTCTTGCAATCAAGCATCCTCAGTCAGAGCCACTGTTTGGAGTGTAAATTGTTTCGATGCTAATTATTTGTAAGGCTTTTCATGCTCTCCCCTGAGGTTTGTCTATTTTTTTAGCTTTGGTTATCCTTGGTTCAAAACCCTTGGCTACTTTTTGTTTCAAAAAACCCTAAGTCTTTCGTGCCTTTTATGTCTATGCGTTACTTTTTGGGGTCACTTAATATTTTATTTTTAAACATGTGCTTAATTTATCATGGTTGGGGCCCATTTTATTTTATGTTCTAATTCCTAGTGGGGCCTGTCTTCTAATATTTCCTAAGTCTAAGTCCCTGTAATGTTTTGTACATCACTAGATTTTGATCAAGTTAATTTTAATCTAATGGTTGGCACTTTCCCTTGATCAAAACATGTTTGAAGAATATCCATCAAGGTATCATGCCTAGGTGACAAGTGTCCTTTCTAGATTGCGGGGCCAAGGCTCTCAAAGTTGAAGGAAGGTAGATTATGGTTAGATTAAAGTAAATCTAATAGTGAGCGTGATCTCGTAAATAGAAGATGTGACAAAATTATTATTTAAGGCATCACGCCTATTATACACATGGCAATGGCAGTTCAGAATGGGGCTTAAGTTAAGATAAAGTTAAGATAGATTCTTCTTCATCTAATGAAAGGTTCCTTTCCTTGAACAGATGATGAGTGTAGTTTATTTATTGCGGTATCATGCCTAGTTGACACTTGTCCATCTAAGATCTCGTAAAAGTGGGGCTAAATAATTAAAGTGTCAAGTATATTGTAATTGATCCAATGGCTGGCATGATGCTACTAAGGAAAGTTGCATAAGGTTTTATTCATTGCAGGATTGTGCCTGAGTGACATATGGCTTTCTGAGATCATGGGTCCAGGATTCTGAAAAGAACTAAAGATGGCATATATTTTTTCCCATCCAAAAACTGGTGTGATTCCTTGAGCCAAAGATGAATCAGGTTTACTCATCGTGGGATCATGCCTGAGTGACACCTGTCTAATTCAATCATTGATTTCTTTGACTTCCATCAGCCGCATGATATGCTGAAATTTTTTAAATCAATGACTGTGTTTTAAAGTTTCAAATTTTCTATTGAAAGAAGTTTTGTTGTACCATTGGAGCTGTGGATTTTTCAAACATGAAGAAGTAATTATAGAGCGTGAGGTCATCCTGTCAAATATTAATTTTAACTGCTAGCAAGTTTATACCATAAGTGCTCCATTTTATGTTTCAAATGTTACAATTTGTAGAGAGACTAAGTGGGGTTAAATTGCAGTGTGTTATTTTGTTCTCTAGCAACTTTCAAATCAAGTAATTCATTCTTATTAGGAATGGAAACACTAAGAGGGCGGGTGAATCAGTGTTCAATAATTTATTATATTTCAGCAACTTGAAAATAATCCCAATTTAGAGATAAAAAAATCAATAAGCATAGCATATAACACATAACACAATATATGTTTACAGGGAAACCTTGATCAAAGAAAAACCCCGGTGGGAATTAGTACCCACAAATATTGCACTTGTTTTATGAACTTGTTAGAGTTCCTTTACCCTGTTAGGAGAAGTCATTACAATGCTGAGTACAATGAACTAGTTAGGAGTCTTTAAAAACCTTGTTTAGGGTGGATGACACACTTCTAGAGCTCACTTCTCAATAAGAAGAAGGCTACAACCTCCTGATAATAGATACTCACAATATCTAAAAGTTGAACTATTGTTATGACACTACTTGTCTGATCAGTTCCTTTTGTGCATTGAAACTCTAATCACTGGTAGAGCTTTATCTCATACTAATTATTCTTCTTTCTCTGATATCTTACTTACAATCATTCTCTTTCAACCATTGCACTCATCGATACAAAATACATGTTAAGTATATATACATACTCAATAGATGCGACCGAATCTTAAGACTTAGTAGGCCCAAAATCAATATACACAATGCTTCCAAGTTAATTGGCTAAAGTGTGTTTACATGAGTGATAATAAAATCATTAAAAATATATTAAAATAGGTGCATAGCCCTAACAAAACAAATGAATATGCGCTAATCAAAATCTGTAGTTGACTCTATGCTCTATTCTGCTGAACTGCTTGTGATAGTTACTTTTCTTGTAACTTCATCATATAGACATATATGATGCTACATGTAGATAATTAGTATAATTATGTATCCACAATCTTATATCTGAAGGCACAAATCAAGATGAGTTCATTCACACATGCGTTGGTGCTCTGATCAGCAGGTATATGTCTTTCTGCACTGTCTTCTATACTTAGCCAAATTGTGATCTTCAAAGTTTATGGACTGACTATCAAAAATTCATATGAATTTTTTGCCATAATGACAACATAAAACTTAGTCATATAATCTTATTAAATTCAAATTTCCAAAAATCTCCCCCTTTGTCATTAATGGCAGCAAAGGAATGTGGCCAAGTTACTAAACTTTGACTTCATACAAAGTTGAACTTATACTGATATATGTAATCACCTAAAAATGGTCACCTAAACCCTAGACCCCCAATCTCAGCAATTAATCAAGAAACCCTAATCTTGATTAAACCTAAGTTCTAAATCAAACTGATTAAACCTAAGTTCTAAATCAAATTTTATTAATTAAATAAAAATTACAAAATTGTCAATTAAATCAAAAAGGAATTAAATTAATTATAAAATCATAAATGTGCATTCAAAATGAATTAATTTATTAAAAATGTATATGACATCATCAAATCCAGTTAACTAATTTATCAAAATGGAAACAATCCAGTTCCACTCAGTTAACTGATTCTCTACTATTTATCATTTTAGAAACATTTCAGTTAACTATGAACTAATTTTTGAAGTTTCTAAAATAACTTATCAGTCAGTTCAGTAAACTGACTCTCTTGACCAATCAAATCACTTGCACATGGATTGTGCTTCTTCAATCGAATCTAAGCCACTCTTTTTGTTCAATCTCGACCGTCGATTCGAGAGAGAATTCTATAAAAGAGAAACTCTTTTCCGTCACAAAGGATCCTAATCTTTTAATTAAATTTATTATGCTACATTTTCGTCTTAACTATCTTGCATTCTTAGTATAGCTTTAATTGTTGTTTACTTTTATGTTAATCATGCGAATCTAATCTTAGAGCATACTTCAATTAGTGTTTTAAAATCAATCTTATACACTTTAATTGGTGCTCTAAAATTGGATCTTAATTAGCTTTTGATTAATTACATCTGCATAACTATCTTAGATCATTTAGCAATAGTTTTTAAATCCTTCGTTTAGTTCTTCGGTGTAGTCACTGAGCTTGCAATGACCTGAGAGCAAGCTCATACTCCTGCCTTCTAGAAGGCAACAGGTCGACTCTTTCAGACATGCAGGGTGAATGAATCCATATTCATTTCTATATTTAGTTGAAGAATAATGACCATGTTGAAGTGTTCTGCTAAATCAGAGGCCCACATTTAGCTAGCACATTTCTGGTGCATATCGAAAAAAAATAAAAATCACATAAATCAAGACAGATTTATTTTATTTATTTATTTATTTTTTTGCAAATTTCGGGTCTGCTGTGCAAAAATTTGGTTTCTTATGCCATCTTTTTGTAATTTATATCTGGTTTTGTTAGAATTAATCTTTCCTTGGTATGTATGTAATTAAAAGATATACCAAGGTCTTGTCTTATATTTTTAATTCCTTTAATAAGGAAATTTAGATATTCCTCCTTAAGAGGATTCCTATACATGGCACACACCAAATGTGAATGTGGCACACATAGAGTATGGGAGTTACATGCAAAATCCTCCACTCATCTCTACTTAAGAGATGACTCTCACACACAAGTTAAGGTTCTAGGGTTCTCATAGGG
>MU225900.1:2300764-2313508 GCA_018584345.1 Thuja plicata | reverse complement strand
TATTCATATTGTTCACAAGGGGTTTTTCTTGCTTTTCCCCTTTCAAATCCTTGTGTTCTTGTCATGGTTCTTGGAGCATTTTGGTAAACTATTGGTTGATCAATTGAAGAAATATCTCTCTCTCTCTCTTTCAGTATTTTGGTAAAATCTTTTCCTTTGCATACTCTCTTGGATTCTTTCCTTCTCATTTTCATTATTTTCTTTATAAATCTAACAGGTTTGCTGTAGGTTGATCTGATTAAATTATATTTCACAATCTTATTCAAACCTCCATCTAACATGCCCCGCAAAGCCTTCAACTTCAATTCATTGTAATGCAAATGAGATTGTGTTTTTAAACTCCTCGGTTTTTCTTTTTGCAATCGATGTGGGATTAAAATCCCATCTACCCACCGCGCCACCAAACATCTCCACCCACCGCTTTCCTCCCTCCCTCTGCTCACCTTACTTCTTCCCACCACCCACCTTCTTCCCAACCTCCCTCCACATAGGTCAAAACCCCAACTCCACAGCCACTCCCCGCCACCACTTCTCCCCTCTCCATTCTCCCCGCCCACTTTCTCCACACCTCCCACCACGCCACTTCCATTCTCCCCTGCCACCATCCAGCCGCGCGCAGCCTCCCCCGTGCCCAGCTTTCTCACCGCCTATCATCCCTCCACCGCCATTCTCCCTACCACCTGCCCTACTCTCGCACCCCACTCTCGGCACCTGTCCTCCCCTCAAAACCCTGTGCAACTTTAAAAACCGCACAGCCTCCCAAACCGCGCAGCTTCAAAACCGCAGCCTCCCAAACCGTGCAGAAACCTTCAGACCCGTGACAAAAATGAACCAGAAGGAAACACATGGCACCCTGCCACACATTCTACCACCTCACATGACAACTCAACAGACAAGTGGCAGCTTTTTATTGCCTTGTCTTTACACGGGATTTTTTTTTAGGGATTAAATTTGACACCCTTCTGCACGTTCTTTACTGTGTTATTCGTATTTTCTTACGGCTATAAAAGTGTCAAATTTAACATCAAGAAATGATGAAATCATTAGATGTTTGAAAATTTTTGCATTCACCATATGCATTTTAAACATTACAGTCTATTTTCAAACGACTATAACTTGCTCATCTGGAGTCCTTTTTCAGAGCATTTTTTTTTATTGGGGGTAGGTTTTCACAAAGATCGCGGTGGTGGTGTTATTTTCTATTTTTTCTCTCTATATTTCTCAAAATTCACTATTTTTCATGATTGTTCTTTTCTAATCCTCATTTTTGCAGCTTCTGGAGCCTCGTACGGGCTCATACAATCATATTTTTTAGTGATTTTTTTTTAAAACCGCATGATTTTCTGTCTACTATCTGAATATGCACTCTATTTTCTAATTTGATAATTTTGATATTGTGGAGTAATCTTTGGCTTGGTTGTTTGTGATCTTATCTTTTTCATACAGCATAATAGTGGTTTGTAGAATGTTACTCAAGAAGACTAAAACTCAAACTACTCATGAATTGGTTTTACAGGTTGCCTCTTGCTTTTGATTTATTAAAATAGGAACCCACATGCAGGACTCATTAAAATGAACATTTGTTTTCTATTTTAGGAATGAAAATGATGTCAAGAAACTATGCTCTCACCCTTTTGGGATGATTAGAAATCCAGAAACATTATTGTCATTTTCTCATTCTGCTTGAAGTGTCTATTAGTTTTGTAAATCCTAGGAATTGCATGGACTTATCCTCTCCCCTCGCCTTCGTGGATCTTGGGTGTAAGAAAAATCCATACAAATCCTTTAGCATGGCTACCTGCTGAGTTCTTTAACAGAGCTGGTGAGAGTGGATTGCCCAACCGGTAAGAGGCTAAAGCCAAGCCCTTCCGAACCGGTATATAAAAAATGTCATTGCGAGTAATGTCATAGTGAACATGTGTTGAATGTGTTATACCGGGAAGAAGATCTCCCTCAGTACCCTTGTGGTGCATTAAAACCTACAGAATGTAACTTCTATAGGCTGGGAGGCCTCCATAATGGAGCTAATCTACCACAAGTATAACCACCTGAATGGATGCCTTGACTACACACTTTGTTCTAGTTACCAAAATCCCTCTATCTGTTGGCGCGGAAGGTCAGAGACCGACTAAGATGTACCACACTTTCATGACTCTTAGTAGAGACAATGGTCCCTTGGGAAGTGATTACCCTTGGGATTCAAATCTTGGTGTGCCTGAGAAGTGAGTGCACATGTAAGGAGGAGCTTGTGCCTCCAAGATTCTAAGTTGTCCACTATGAGTAGATGTGGCTGAACTTTGGTTCAAGTGAGAACTCAATAGATATTGCCCTAGCTATCCTAGGACTATGGTGTGTCTGTTATTTTATTCTTAAAACAAACAATCTGCATGATGTGTCTTGCGTGAGTGTTCATTGAAACAACAACTACAAAAATCAAACAATCTGGAAAACTGTACACTTTGGATATTTGTCTATCTTGTCTCATTTGAAACTTCAACAATCCTGTCGAAACTCTGTCAAAATTCTGTCAAATTGGTTCCAAAAACTTGTCAAAACTTTGCCTTCCATCAATCTATGCTACTACATTCAGTCTATTCTAAAATTTGCAATGTCATAACACTTCTGTTAGTTCACATTGCAACTATAATCTGTTGTTATTCCAACCTATCACTGTCTTGAAATCTGATGTCATTATGCTTGTCCAATTGACCGAGTCCTTTGTTCAAACTTATCATATTTTTCTGTGCTATCCTTATCCTGGGTTGTGAGAGTAGTTTCGTTAACCTTGACTCAAGATCAGAGTCTTCACTATCTCCATCCTCAGTTGGACGTTTATCTATTGGTCTCTTTGGTCTTGGACTTAGACAACACTTTAGATTTCACCACGGTGTCAGTCAGACGAATCAACTCATCTTATGCCTGTGCGAACTAGAAGTCATTTTAGAGAATTTCATGAAGAAGACAATCAAGGATTCCCATTCAAAGACAACTCCTTGTTTGGAGAGAACCCTCTCTTTGAGGGAGATTCTCAAATTCCTCCTAGATCACAATCCCCAGAGGACAAGTTACCTAGTCCTAAGATGTCAGAAGAAAGACAAGTTAGAGGCAGGTCTTGATGGAGAGACCTCTCTAATGGTACCAACCCTTGCAATAGTCAACATTCCTTGAGTCCATTAGACCCTGGTGAGGAAGAGATTGATGAATGTCTCCAGGATAAGAGGTTTGTGAAACTCACGAAAACAATCATAAACTGAGATAAGGAACAATATTTCCTAGATCTAGCAGAGCAAGGTGCTCAACTTTCACCTCACTTCAAAGCTAAGGATATCATTGCTAGGGAAGAAGAAACCCCCATGATGCTCATAACTAAACAAATGCAAGCTATGAAAATGGAATTACAAAAACTCCAAAAGCAAAAAGAAATGCGCAACATAAGGTTATCTTTAAACAAAATCTATCCTTTTCCTTTTGACAGAGATTTTTACTTACCTCTGTTCCCGCATGGGGTTGAAATTCCATGATTTGATAAGTACAACGGTCACTCTGATCCACAAGATCACATCTGAGAATTCTATTCTCTTTGTACAGAATTTATGCATGACGAGACATATCTTATGCATCTCTTTCCTTAGAGTTTGAGTGTCCAAGCTATGGAGTGGTTCTCGAAGTTACCCACTAGTATAAAAACTTTCGATGAGTTGATAAATCTGTTCTTGCAACAGTACTCTTACAATATCCAACATCCTGTGACGATGATTGATTTATGTAACATGAATCAAAACATAGGAGAACCCTTTTTGACCTTTCTTCAATGATGGAGAAAGATGTTTTCTAGATATCCAAGACTCGTGCCTGAATCTGAAAAGATGGATATTTTTGCTAGTGTTCTGATTCTAGAACTAAACTACCCTCTTCAGATGCAATGTCCACCCTCTTTCAAGAAAATGGTGGAAAACACGATGAAAATAGATGTGCTTTTTAAAAAGGGTGACATTACCCTCTTCAAGGAAAACAAGTTTGGTTCCAGTTCCAAAGATAAATCTAAATATTGGAAAAAAAACAAGCATGTGGTAAATGATGGAGTAGTCGATTACTCTGCTCCCTAGTCAAAACCAGCAGTCTTCAATTTGAGAAGCGGTTCCAAGGCCCTAAAAAATGCTGAAAATGCCACTAAATCATCATCTTCTAAAGGAACCAGTGGTTTTTTGAAAGACAAACCATGGATTAAGCATAAATGAGACTTTGACTCTTTAGGTGAGTCTTATGAATCTGCACTTAAAACTCTACTGGCAAACAAGCTGCTCACATTGCCAGATAACTCCAAACCATATGATCCAGAGATAATGCTGATCACAAGGCATTCAAAGATCCTTTCCTGGACCATCACAAAGGAGAAAATTCTAAGAAAGGTGCTCAAATCAATCACACTTATTCTAATGATGACTACAATGTCATCAACATGCTTGAGCCATCTCATTCTGAATATTGCAATGTCATCATCGTCAAGAAAAAAGAGAAAGAGTCTTGAACGGCCAATGCAGTGACTCAAGCGCAAGCAAAAGTCACCCTAGGGGGTTTTGGATCTTCAAATCCTTCATCAAATTCCAATAAACCATTGGTATCCAAATCCTGGGTACCTCTTAGCAAACAAACCACTGTGGGTACTTCTAAAGTCTCACAGTCCAAACAACTAACTTCATCCAATGCTATGGACTATAGCATCGTCGAGAAATTGTAGAGAACCTCTGCCCAAATTTCAATCTTCAAATTTCTCAAACTCTCTCCATCTCATAAAGAGGTCCTGGATAAAGTGTTATCAACTACCAATGTCCCTAAGGACTTGGATCTAGATTGGTTTCAATCCATGGTGGGTCACTTGACCTCACCACATTACCTATCATTCTCAGAAGAAGATGACAACTCTTTAAGTCATCCACACAATTTCCCCTTGCATGTCAATGTCTTGATCCATAAACACCATGTCAGACGAGTCTTGATAGATGGAGGCACAAGGTTGAATACATGCACATACAGGTTAATCGAGAAACTAGGCCTTTCAAAGAATGTCATTGATCCTAAAAATAAAATCACTATCAAGGCGTATGATGAACAAGAAATATCTTCTAAAGGTCTCGTAACTTTACCAATACGCATAGGTCCTGTTGAGAGGGATGTTAGCTTCCAAGTTCTGGATCTCCCACTGGCCTACAAAATTCTATTGGGAAGACCTTGGATCCATGAGATGCAAGCAGTGCCATCAACATTCCATCAATGCATCAAATTCCCATTCAATGGTGTAGAAGTCACTGTTCCTACAGACACTAGTTATGCTTGTAATGCACCAAGACAAGTAGCAGATACCCTTTTCCCACACAATAGTGATGCATCCAACTTTGAATCAACTACAAATTTACTGAAGGAAATGGAAAAGAACCTCAAGATAAAGGACACAGGTATGGGTGGATACATAGTGGAACCTATACTATCACTCACATCTCTTCCCAGATCACCTAGGTCTTATGGAAAACCGTCAGAAGAGATGAAACCAACAGCAACCCAAGAAATCTATGATGAGACCTTTGTTAAAGAAAACACACCATTAGAAGATGAACAGGAGGAAAGAGTCATTCTAGCTTGGTTATATAAAGAACCTAAAGATACTAAAGATGAACAACGTGTAATACCCCCATAAAAATTTGGTGTGGGGTATAAGGTGGCTTGTAAAATGGGGTATTTGGGTAAAGGACCCATTAGACCTAATCAAAATGGTCTTAAAGAACCTATCTCTGCTGACTATAGATGACCTAAAGACACAACTGGTCTAGGGTTCTTATCCAAGAAAGAACAAAGAGAAAAGAATCACCTAGATAAAGGGAAGGGAAATCAAGTTCTAGAAGAACAAAACACAACAGTAGAAAGCACTGACATACCCACTCGCAACTGGGATGATTTAGATGATTGTGATGTAGAGGATGTATATCCTTATCCCATTCCTCCCACTATTTTGGCTCTTCTATTTGCTGAAGGTACACCATAGGTCAATGCTACTGAAGAGCGTGTTCTAGAGGAATCATTAATGACTTCTGATGAGTCAGAAACTACTGAATTTGAACAAGCTTTGGATACAGAAGAACAGACTCTAACCATAGCAAAGTGTTTAGGTAGAACTCATCCAAACTAGGGGCAAAGAGTAGATTTCACTCATGTTCTGGATATGAAACCAAATGATGAAACAGACTCCCATGAATATGAGTTTGACAATCTTTCAGAGGGCACTTTAGACATAAAGATGGAGACCACACATGAAGTAGGTGAAGGCTTAGATGTTAGATCAGACAAATTGGAACCTCCTATTTCTGACATAGGCTTCGATGATGCCATTAGGGCTCTTTCTGATTCAAACACATCTATACAAGGTTCAGGTCTAGGACTCTACTTAACTGTCGATGTTTACGATGAACATACTGTGAATGCCCTTGAACCCAATGAACCTTTGCTACTAATGCATCCTGAACTCATTGATTGGTCCTTGCAAGGACAACCTGCTGAAATGCCTACATTTTCCAATGACTATGCTTTAGCCTGCTATCTTAACATCACTAAACCTGTCACTTCTTCCACCAGTGAACCTAGTGTGAGTATGACTGAAGTAGACATCAAGTATCTTAGTTATAAGATAAAAATGAGAAAAAGAAAAGGGTCTGAAGGCGAAAACCACATTGTGGCAGTTTTAGAACCCAAAATAGTAAAAAGAAAAAATGCATCCAAAGGTGAAAACCTCTTTGAGGTGCCTAAGGATGGGATGCTTGATGTCTTTCCTAGTCATTTATAGGAATGATCATCAGTGCTTATAGAGCCAACTCAACCAGTGAATATTGGTACAAAGGAACATCCACACATCATTCACGTAGCTAAATCATTGTCTATAGAAGAGCTCAAGGAATTCACAGAATTATTTAAAGAGAAGAAGATAAACTTTGTGTGGACATACTCAAATATGCCTAGTTTAGATCTAGATCTTATCATGCATCATCTCTCAATAGCTCCTAGAATAAAACCAGTAAAACAAAAACTCAGAAAAATGCACCCTTATGTTTCATTACTTATCAAGGCTGAACTGGAAAAGTTACTCAAAAATGGATTCATCCAAGCTATTGACTATGCAGAATGGATATCCAACATTGTACCAGTATCAAAGCCAGACAAATCTATCAGAGTCTGCACTAATTTTAGGGATCTCAACAAAGCATGTCCAAAGGATGACTTTCCTTTGCCTAACATTGACATGATAGTGGATATGACTGTTAGGTATGAAATGTATTCTCTCCTGGATGGTTTCTCAGGGTACAACCAAATCAAGATTGCTCTTGAGGATGAAGAAAAGACTACCTTCACATGTGCCTGGCGAACATTCTGCTGGAATGTCATGCCTTTCGATTTGAAAAATGTAGGAGTTACCTATCAAAGGGCAGTAATAACTATCTTCCACGATATGATGCACAAAACCATGGAATACTATGTGGATGATACCCTGGCTAAATCAACTAAATGATCTTTGCACCTACAAGATTTAGGCCCAATCATGGATAGAATGGAAAATTTTAACTTACGGTTGAATCCTAAGAAATGTGCATTTGGTGTTACCTCTGAAAATCTATTGGGTTACATTATCTCAGCTAAAGGCATAGAAGTTGATCCTGAAAAGGTACGAGCGATACTAGAAATGTCACCTCCCAAGAACATAAGCCAAATGAGAACACTCCAAGGGAGAATCTAGTCTATCAGAAGGTTCATCTCACAATTGGCTGATAGAGCACAACCATTTACCAAGACTCTGTGCAAGGGCATTAATTATCAATGGAGTGAAGAATGTGACAAGATTTTTACTCAAATCAAAACGTACTTAGCAAACCCGCTAGTACTCATGCCACCTCAACAAAGCAAACCATTGATTTGGTACATTTCAACTACCTCAACATCACTAGGGGCATTGCTAGCACAAGAAGATGAAGACAAGAAAGAATGTGCTATATACTATATCAGTAGAACATTGGTGTCCTATGAGATGAATTACTCTATGATCAAGAAAGCATGCCTAGCAGTAGTCTTTGCATCTCAAAAATTGTGTCACTACATGTTGGCTCACTCAGTCAAACTGGTGGCTAAAATTGACCCTTTGAAGTATCTCCTAAGTAAAGCTACCCTCACTGGAATATTGGCTAAATGGGTTATGCTTCTTAGTGAATTTGACATAGAATATATTGAGCGTAAGGAAATCAAAGGGAAAGCAATTGTAGATCAACTGGCTGATGCTCCACTACATGACAAAGAACCAATCAATGTTGAGTTCCCAAATGGATCTATTTTGCACATCACTCACAGATCCTGGAAAATGTTCTTCGATGGATCATTCACGCAACAAGGTTCAGGTGCAGGGATTTTGTTTTTGACTCCTCAAAACTATTCCATTCCAAAGGAATACAAGCTCTTGTTTCCTTGTACAAACAACATAGTAGAATATGAAGCAATGGTAAATGGAATCAAACTAGCTCTTGAATGGAATGTTTCTGAGTTACATGTCCATGGTGACTCTCAACTAGTAATCAACCAAATCAATGATGTCTACCAAACTAAGGATGAAAAGCTCATGCCTTATAAATGAATGGTTGATGAATTTAAGAAATATTTCACTTACATCACATTCCAACAAGTCCCAAGGGTACAAAATAGAGTAGTTGATGCCATGGATAAATTAGCATCCTCGCAACAACAAGAGGATGATTTCCATTGTGAGTTCCTAGTGGAAGAAATCCATTTCCCTTCCTACAACTCCCCTGACTCCCAAATGGTCTATTCAGTCATTGAACAAGAATCCTCCCATTATCACCATGTTTACTCTTACCTACGCCATCAGATCATTCCTGATGGACTAACCAAAAATGAAAAATGACACCTCATCCGCAATGCCTCATAGTATGTTCTTGTGGCCAACAATTTGTATAGGCAAGGATTAGATGGTACTTTTCTTAGGTGTCTAGAAAAAGAAGAGTCTAAACATGTGTTGTCTGAAGTCCATGAAGGAATTTGTGGTTCTCATTCTAAATGTCTGAATCTAGCCTGAAAATAGCTTAGAGCAGGGTATTATTGGCCAGACATGGAGAAAGAAGCTATCAAGTTCGCAAAGACTTGTAAGAAATGTCAGTTGCATGGAAATCTTATACACACTCCAGCAAGGGAGCTCAATCCTTTTGTAACACACTGGCCCTTTCAACAATGGGCATTTGATCTCATTGGGCAGATTTACCCCTCATCTTCTAATGGACACAAGTTCATTATCACAGCTACTGAGTATTTTACCAAGTGGGTTGAGGTGGTCCCACTCATTAAAGCGATAGGACAGCAAGTCTCTTTATTCATTCTGAACCACATCATTTTTTGCTATGGAATACCTTCCTCCATCATCACTGACAATGGAGGTCAATTTAAGAACAACACTATGGATGAATTGTGTGAAAAATTCAAAATCACACAACACTGTTCTTTAATCTATTACCCACAAGGCAATGGGCAGGCCGAGGCCTCAAATAAAAATTTGTTGAAAATCTTACATCGTACAGTTAACAAGTCTGGAAGGGATTGACACCTACAGATCAATCCTGCATTATGGGCTTACCGAACGAGTATCAGAACACCTACAGGGGCAACCCTATTTGCATTGGTATATGGGGCAGAAGCAGTCTTACCCCTAGAGGTAGAAATCCCATCTCTTAGGGTTTCTTTGTGTAGACTTGTACCAGATGAAGAGTACTGAGTTTTGAGACTCCAAGAACTAGAGCTACTAGATGAACGTCAAAAAGTGGCCTTTGATCACCTCAGAGTTTATCAGAAAAGAATTTCAAGAGGATACAACAAGAAAGTTAGACCTAGAGAACTTCAGGTGGGAGACCTTGTGTTGAGAGAAAATCCCAGTAATCAATCACATAGAGAAAAAAGGGGAAGTTTGAACCCAACTAGCTGGGTCCTTATATCATTACTACAACATTCAGCTTCGGAGCCTATTGACTCTCCACACCTGAAGGACCGCTTCGAGAGCCCATCAACACTCTCCATCTAAAGAAGTTCTACACCTAAGGCATTCTCGGTGATCAGCACCATGTACATAGTAATGTCTTGAAAAAATCTAAAAATTGGAAAAAGTCCTGAAAAAATGATCATCTTGGTGAAAACCTAGCAATAGGCGCCTTGATGAATCAATCAAAAAAATCAAAAAATGGAAAAATACAAAAAAAATTGAAAAAGAAGAAAAAGTGCCTTGGTAAAAACGTGGTAAACAGGCGCCATGGTAGCAAAAATAGAATCTCTGCCAAGAAGGTGAAAACCTAGTAAACAGGCGCCTCTTGTACTCAGCACTCCATCTATCAATGCTCAATCTTGGCAATCTTTTGCTTCAGTTTGTACATAGCTTTTAGTCACTTTTGTGACACTCTGGTTCTTCTGAGAACCCTCGTAGCTTGAAACCGATCCAGAGTCATAACCTAGGGGCAATCAAATCAGACTTGACCTCATAGTATGAGTCAAGTTAGTTATCATTGTTTACTACTTGGGGCATGGGTCCCCAAATTTGATCACATCTTTGGTTTACACCAGAGTCAGTAATCTTGTCATTTCTAAAGGACAACTCGCTACTGATACAAATAGGTGTTTCTCAACACCACAATCAATAGTGTTTCTTCACACTATCTTTGGACGCATGTGTGTTTCTTAACACACATTGGATATCACACACATAAACAACAGATCGATAAAAATCAGACACAAAGCACTCACAAACACAATGGTGTTTCTCAACACCTCATTCATATACACATTTGAAAACTTTGAACATGGTTGAAGTATGATGAACTTCTATTTGTATGCTATCTATTTTCATTGATTTTGCTAATATTTTCTTTGTCTATTTCTTGTTGGTGTTGTCCCAATGATCTAGCAATGTCAAATAAACTGGGTGTATGTGATAAGAGCTCCTGCATTAAGGTGGAAAAGCCTCACATCCCTCGATCCTCTTTATTTGTACTCCAAGGTGAGGTCGATACTATCTCCTTATTTGTTATTTATCTATTTGTTTACACAAGTGTGCACTCATGGTTATCTTGGCTTTGAATGCCTCGATACTAGTGTGCTCTTGCACTATCAAAACTAGAACCAAAATTCAGATCATCTCGGCTATTGTGCCTCGATGCTTACGTTAGTTTCTCATATCTTATCTGATGAAAGTCATATTCATATTATTATGGTTGCAGTGGCACTAGTAAGGATTGTATCGACTCTGATGTTCCAAAAATGCTCAATGATGAAAATATTCAACTGCTAAAGCTCAGTGACTACACCTTAGGTTGCATTTGATGCATTCATTTTAGTCTTGCATCTGCATCTGTATCTGTATAGTGATGAAATCAGCATAATAACTTTATCTTTATCCAATGTGAAGGATCTGAGATTCTAATCAATCAATCTTCTCATTGTCAAGTGGTCATGACACCCCTTGCTAAGTTCACTGTCTTGATTCTATTTTTAGGATCGAAATCAAAATCTAAATTTTACCACTTGCACAACCAATAGAAATCTCTCATGCTTTTCTTCTCATCAATCGATGTATCTTACTATTGATCAATCTCGTTCCAACATGACCCCTCATCAAGTACAGATTTTTTCCTAACCATGTGGGACCTCTTTGTATTTAGATTAGTTTCTTCCTAAATTGTCTAATCAATTGAACTGCTTCTCATCACTGGGGCACCTAGCCATATTTTGATTTCACTCCTGAGGGGGCAGGATCAGGACATCAACATTCCAGTGATCACATTTTCAATCAAAACCCCATCACTTGGGGCATCTCAGCTTCATTACATCAAATCAATTTGAGATCATCTTAAATCAAAGGCAACCTAATCAATGGTCTTATACAGTGGTGAATGCACTCGAAACCAGACAAGATCGGTCTTATACGGGGCAATCATTATTGAAACTAGATACATTGATCAAATTGGCTTCATCGCTTCAAATCAAGTCAATTTTCTTGCTAATCAAATCTCTTAATGGTAATCAGTTGCATCACTTCAAAACAAACTAGTTATTCATTCAAACCAATCAAAAAGGTTTAAGAGTTCCTAATAGATGTTTAGTTTCATCGCTTCAAATCAAATTGAGCACTCTATTTTATATCTCTTGATCGATCTTCATCCAATCAAGCTCGATGTCGGTCTTCTTCTTCAAAGAATGGTTTCATCGCTTCAAATCAAAATATTCTAGTTCATCTCACTAAAAAGTCTTTGAATCAATGCGCTGATCGCACATCAATTCAAAGAGGGGCAAATGTAATCACCTCAAAATGGTCACCTAAACCCTAGACCCCCAATCTCAGCAATTAATCAAGAAACCCTAATCTTGATTAAACCTAAGTTCTAAATCAAACAGGCAATTATCAAATTCAAACTGATCTGACCTAAACCCTAGGTCCTAATCGATCATCGTACTTGATTAATTAAATAATTCCTAAAATCACATTACATTGGAAAATAAACATTATGTTAATTATTTAATTGATATTATGACATATTAATTAAATCAAAAAGGAATTAAATTAATTATAAAATCATAAATGTGCATTCAAAATGAATTAATTTATTAAAAATGCATATGACATCATCAAATCTAGTTAACTGATTTATCAAAATGGAAACAATC